>JACBFG010000026.1:2464042-2560556 GCA_013435955.1 Diaporthe sp. HANT25 | reverse complement strand
CCCCCCCCGTCGCGCCCAGGCAGAAGCGAGCTCGGATGGCCCTCCTCCCGCCCCTCCATCCCTCAAGAGCCAGTCCCACAACACGAGAGCCCCAGCACGAAGGAGTTCGGTCGGAAACCCCGTACACGAGGGCGCAATCTCGTCCCGTGTTGTCTCACCCAAGAGGAGCAGAGACATCGGAGGAGCCACGCACGTGCGGTCCCACGCAAAACCCACAACTCCCAGGGCGACTTGTCCGCCCCGTGATGTCATGGGTCCTTGTCCTCCACCGGCTGTCGTGCAGTTACAGACCGCTGTGGACCTGGTTGATATCGCAGAAAACGGGAGGAGTTCTATATCTGGGGCCGCACACTCGAACGTCGCAGGGGCCAGCTTGGACCTCAGCCACCCTTGGGGGACGCGAATACGGGGTGGGATTGTGTGTTTTGATCGCTAGGGCCATGGGCGGGAGGATGGACGGGGACCCTGCCTGGAAAATCGCGACTCCGGGGCCGTTTATCACAGCGCACTCCCTTCCCGTCTTGGGCGCACTCACCGCTGGGCGTCGTCCCAAGGGGAAGGGGTTGGTGGAGGACCTGAAGGAAATCCACGTCATCCTTTCAGACGCCCCGCCGCCGGGCAGCGATCCCTCCCTGTGGTGGAGGCGGGCACGTGCTGAAGGGCCTGCTGTTGCAAGCAGCTTACAGCTACCACCACGCATGACAGCTTTGCTCACTGTGTATGTTATAACCCACCTATACCATTTGGTACGGAACAGAACAGAAAAAGATCCCCGCAGCGGGCAGGCGGTCTCAGATCGGCCAGTGGGCCAGAGCCAAGACGGACGGGAAACGAGTCTCGGATCTGTCAGGGCTTGCCACGCTCCGGATGAGCTGGGTTCCGAGAGGCGGTCCCCTGGAGGCAGCTGTCATCTGGGGAGAAAACTGTCATCTTCAACATGCGGCAACGGTGGAGGAAAGGCAAAACGATGGGATGAAATCGTAAATAATGCGATGCCTATTCGTCGGTGAGGATTGGCGAGGTGGTGTGAGGGAAGCTAGCTCCCGGATAGCAGACTTGGAGAGGGTGCGGGCGAGGCAAGATCGTTGATATGCTCAATCTCCCATCTCTCGAGCCTCGCACGGATTCCAGTCAGCCTTGTCGCGATACCACCGTACCAACGTGAGCTGGATATCTGCACACTCGTGTAGCCAACAATCCGTGATGCGCAATGATTGCCTCCACGAGAGGAGATTCGCGGACGATCCTGGGGATCCTGAACCGATTCTCAGCAGGGCATCCTTTGATGGGCCCCTGCCTTGGAAATCCTTGATGCCTCCGCGTGGACGAAACACCATGGGGAAGATGGGGGCAGATCTGTGGATGGGGCATGGTCATGACGCAGTGAGCACACATCAGTAAACAGGTCGCGGCCCTGGCAGACCCTGGACACTCTCTCACTTGGGTGCACGTAGGAGCAAGAGGGGGGGAAGGGCTCCGAGGTAAGCTTAAGTGCTGCTCCCGAAAGCTTGGCCTCAGCTGGCCCCACTGTCTTGTCTCAGATTGGGCAGGGCTTGCCCGACGCTGGCCTGCGGTGTGACCACAAGCGCGTGCTTGAAAGGCGGCCTGGGCTGCGCAGAGATGGGATGAGAAAGCGGCAGTCGAGTCGCTCGCCCAGGCTGAGGTCTGGGCGGTAGATTCCGAGGCCATGACGGAGATGCCCAAGAGAGATTGGCAGCCCCGTGAGACAGGACGACAGGAAATCATCGCAACATGGCTACGGACGACATTGCCACAGGATGAACGCTGCTTGACGCCGCCCACATCGCTGCAGATCAGGGACTCCGTCCCGAATTCCGGCGGTGTTTGATAATGCACCGCTGGGCACTTGAGGCGAATTCCAAGCCTTGGGACGCATCAATAAGACAGCGGCATATGATGTTCCTCCAGCCTGTCGACAAAGTCACTGCCTCCAAGAGACATGTACCCTCTGGGCACCCTAGAACCCGGCCATTTCATAGGGCTCAGTCGGAATCTGCAAGGCCCAGCAGAACTGAAACGCGACCGCCTTCAGGACAGGAGGCAAGGCTTAGCCTGCTAGCAGAACCGTGTTTCAAGCTCCGCTGCGTACCTCCTCGTCACGCCTGGTACCGTCAGGGCTCTCTTACTCACTGAGTCCGGCCCGACGGCCGGGGGTTCATGGTTGCTTGACACGGGTGTAGCCAGTGCACATGCTGGGGCATTGAAGAGTCGCAGAGGAGTCCAAGAAGAGGCTAAAACATCCCAAGGCCACAAGGTGTTGGCTAAATCACACATGGCCCAGGCAATCCATGTGGGCACCGAACAGGCGGCTCATGGCGATCGTTCTGGCCCGTGCTCTTTTGTCTTTTTTTTCCCTCTTGCTTTTCCTGTGACATACTGACTTGTTCTTGGCGTATAGCTAGCGACGTGCCTCTCGACCCTTTTACTGGGACAGTTCGCCCGTAAATCTGACAGTTGTCCTACCGCAGAGACGGCTTCGGGAATCACTGACCTCGCCGAGACCACTAGAGGAGTTGCACAGATAGAGGCGGTTGCCCACTTCCCGTAGACACAAGGCAGCCAATGGGGGCTTCTCTCCCTGCCGGTTGTTTCTCGGGTCTCGTGGACCACCCAAAAGATTTACATACTACACAGTCTGCCAAGTTGGAGGTTCAGTCGTACAGCGTAGCCGAGATCCAGAGGCAAGTTCTTGGGTGGCATTTCGAACGGCCTGGCCCTGTTTAGTCTAGTGACATGATCTGATCTTTTGAGACCAGAGCCCTGGTGTGAAGTCTGCCGGGCAGCTTGGGGTACGCTGGAACAAAAGAAACTCCGAGGTCGACCTGCCCCCCTGGTTCCCCGGCCCCCATGCAGGAGCAAAGCTTCGGCGGGATTGTGCTGTGTAGTAGCACTGTTATTACTGTAGAAGTCTGCTAAAAGTCAGGAAGAATTGTCACCTGTCACCAGCCGCGTGGAAGCAACCGCGGGCCCCTGGCATCCCAGCAATTGCCGAGCTCAGGGCTTGCAGCAGCGCTTTGGCCTCCTCCGTTGCTGGCGGTGCAGCGGCCCCATCCAAACTTAACAAGATCCTGGCTGCTGCTTCGTATGTGCTGTACGGGGCCTTGGTCGTCGGGGCAGGTAAGGGCGAGGACAGGAGGATGACGACTCAGGAGCAGGCGGCCGACCAGCCCAGCATCAATGCAGGGCACAAACTTGGCCCGAGCTGGAGCTGTAACTGTTTTTGTTGTTGTTGTTGTCGCTGCGGCTGTTACTCTTCTGAGGCCGTGGCCCGTGTGCGCCCAAGGCTGAGAACAGATCGAGTCGGGACTGCGGCGAGAACAGACGGCTCCGGCTCATGCAGCCATGCAAGTTGTATAGACTGATATGCATGTCGTCTCATCTGAAGTCCGGCTGTCGTTCGCGGTGGCGAGCACACATCAGAGCGGGCGGCCGTTGTGCGGTAGCATTGGATCTTGCCCGTGGTCCTCGTCTGATATGTTTTACTCAGGTAGCCGCTTCTGGTTGAAACAACGGGGCTGAGATGAAACATGGAGGAGGTGCTCAGACCACCCGCACACCGACCACCGCCCACCGTCACCGACGCCACTTTACTCGGCCTTGGTAGGTTTTGAGGCTCTGTCCAGCGTCAGTGCCAATGCCGTGAGGGAACTGGGAAGGTTTGGAGATAAGGTTCACCGCAGTCATACCTGAGTCGACGTAGCATAGCAGCACCAAGAGGGGTGGCGTGATGACGAGGAAAGCGCGGGACTAGGCGAACTTCGGTGTGGTCAAGACATGCACAGTCGAGGGTATAGGCTGTAATATTCTGCTGCATACCCGCACGCAGCATACCTAGTCGGGTATTGTGTGTTGAGCTGACGTTGATTTTGGCTGTTTTCCAAATAGACGAGCAGGGCCCTGGTCTCTGCTGCGCTGATGCGATGATCCGCAAGCGAGGGGTGATCTCGGCGGGGTGATTGGACGCTCTGCAGCGCATGGGGAAAATTTATGGAGACGGCAAGGACCATTTCCAATATATCGGAACCTGGTGCAGCCACCCGTGCAAGTCACAGTAGGCTAGAAGGTAGAGAAGGCGTGTGCGTGTGTATGTGTTGTTGACCACCTATCTGCACCCGCCTGTTCTATAACAGGTCCCTATGCACACAATATAGCGCCAACCAAGAGCGCCTGATACAGCCGCATGCACGTACATGGTTGGTTTACCTACTTTCATCTACGTACCCAGCTATGCTGAATTTATCCAGCGCAGCTTGCAGGCCGTGCACCTCTGGGCATACGTGCCCTCTCATGCCCGGATAGCTGGCGTCTCCCGTAGAGCAGTCTATCATGGAGTTACATACCTGGTAGGGGCATGTATGGGCAAGAAGATTGCTCTCCCACCCCAAGTACTCTTTCCTTGGACTCGCATATGGCACTGATCTGCAGGAACAGGGGTCCTCCCACCCGGGCACCTGCTGCAACAAGGGCATAGCCAAAACAGCAACGACGGGCACCCCCTGCCTGCGCACGTGCAAGACACCAGGAAGAGAAGGCACGACAGGCGACGACCTGCAAGTACCCAGTACCTACGCCTGAGCACGGCATAGCTGGCGCTCTCATGTAGAGAGCACTTGGCGTCCCCACCAGCCAATCTCAGCTCAGCTCGCACTAATGCCCTGCTACCCTTTCCACTGCGTGGACAAGCGACCGTTTGACGCCACTCGCGCCAACAGCGACACCGTCTCACCCTGGCGTACAGCGGCGTCGACTGCCCTTGACGACTCTGACGACTGCTGCCAGGCCACATGTTATGGCATTCGACCTGCCTAGGTACGTGGTTATTAGGCTTTTGTCTAGAAATCAATGCGATGTCATCTCCTCCTCCACCTGCTGTCCCTGGGAACTGACGTGTCGCAGAGGCCCGGACCGCAGACAGGCATCTCCCAGACGGCTTCGAGGCCCCAGGGGACGTCGCCCGCGATCTCATCAAAGCGTATCGGCGAGCTGCGCCCGCAACCGCATGATGTCCTTGTAATTGGGGTCATCTCGCGAACTGAGGCTTAACCTTCTTTGACTCGGCTCGAGTCGACTCGCATAACGTCCACCTGGTCTTGTTCAGCCCTGGGAGCATTTGACAATGCCGCCGCCGACGACAGACTAGTCACCACCACGGTGAATGAAATGGGCCCAGGTAGATCCTGCTGGTCGTGTTTGGAAAACCCCCTTTGTCGTAGCCTGTATGGGGAACAAAACAGCAAGAACGCGTACCCCAGACAAGGTTTCCGTTCCCGCACTCACACCTTTGGCCGCACAGTACGCAGTACGCTGGACGTGACCGGCCCACCGCACACCGCACACCGCTTCGTCGAAAAATCTACACGTCCAGATACGCGCGCTGGAGCCCTGCTCGGGGTCTTGCTCGGGGGAAAATGCTGGAGAGGCCGCTCCTCTGGTACCCTCCCAAGAGCCCACCGCCCGAATCCGGGGCGCTGGGCCACAGGAACAACAAGCAGCACGACAGCCGCAGCGGGCGGGTTCTGCAGATGTCGGCGTGCACGACAGCCCGCAGCCCCATCCCCCGACTCGGGTCGAGGTCCCACGGAGGGCGACTTAGTGGGAACCTTAGATTGCCGCAAGGGTCCGCCGATTGCGACGATCTGTATCGAGCTCGAGCTTCCTTCCCTTGCCTCGTGCCTTTTTTTCTCCAGTTGCGATGCTAGCGTAGCCTCAGCGAGCCACGTTGCTTCCGGACCCTCTCGATACCACTCTGGCGTGCAAAGCTCCACGCCGTCCCGACCAAAGTTGCAATAACTGGGATCTGCAGGATTTGCAATAACGGGCATGTGGTTTATAAACTCTAACCGGCCTGGCCCCCCTCGGGCGCTGGATTTGACGCCGACTCGCTAGCTGTCCCCCTTCCGAAACTATAATATGCTGAGACTTGACAGCTCCCACAATCAGGATCGTCGGCCAGAGGCTGACCCCGTCCCCAACAGTCACGAGGCAGCCAGGAGGGGGGCCCATGAGGGGCCCGGGTGGGTACACAGATGCGTTGGAGCGAGTCAACCAACCTTGATTATGACAAGTGACAACAACAAAGATCGTCGGCCAGGTGTGGTCGGTGGGGCTGACGGGATGGAATACGCAGAGGGCTGAAGGCTGAAGCTGTCCCCGAAGCCGTGGTGCCCGGATAGGCCCCAATGGGCCCTGAGGGCAGTGAGCAGAGACTGGTCGATGGGCGCTGCCGAGTCGAGTCCCAGGAGCATTCCAGGCGAGCTCCACCGCCGCATGGGCGATCATGACCAGAAGGGGGAACACGCAAAACTCAAAAGCCAGAAGGGTGAGGGGGCGGCCTGTAGGTAATTCGCGCGGCAACATGGGCGTTCCAGAAACACGGAGGGGAGCAGGGCGGAAACCTTAAAACACCACATCCTCAAGTCAGTGGCATATACTCAGTCGAGGGCCCCTATATTACGAGTCCGCTATCTAACATTCCGGTCCATAGCGACGCGCGCTGCGCGCTGCCTGTAGAGCCATGGTCTCGCTAGGATGGAGAGGAACGCAATGACAGCCACTGTGACGGTAACGACAGGCACCCGGAACATTAATTTTTAATATAGCCCGCCTGCTTGAGTCGCCGATCGCCAGTCTGGCTTGATTTGGAGGACGATCCCGAAGGCTTGGCCATGCGGCAATTTCCTTGTGGAGACGGGGGCGCCACGAGGCAGGCCAGCAGTTCGCATTCGTGATGAGGGAGGAGGGAAGGGCGAACCAGAACCCAAAGACTTGTGGTTGCAAATGGCTCAGCCAGTCAGGCGTACACGACGCGTTGGCGTTGTCTATCTGGGGGCGGTGACAAAACCTTGTTGGCTGTTGAGGAGGTGGATGGGGTGAGGGTGGGTGTGAATGTGGGTTACCTAACCTACCTTGTGGTCTACCCACCAAACCCGCCTACTTTACTTCCAAGTTAGTATCAATGACAAATCCCCATGGACAAGAAGAGGTCACTGCAGATAAAGAGAGCCTAAATGGAACAAAACACCACGCACAGAGTGAAGAAGGCCCGGGGAATTTCCAGAGGGCTGAATCGAACAAGGCTTCCCCGGTTCGCCCACCCCACACACACACCACACACACCAGTGTAGGCTCATCATACCTTTTCCCATACCCACACGCTCCCCTGGGCGCAATTCCCTCCCCCGACCGGCCGTCTGAATCGGCACAACTCTAGTCAATCCTGGCGCCCATCACCGCGGATTCCAGCCCTGGCTGGGTCCCACGCGCTCGTTCATCACCATGAGGCCACGAGTCCGAGAGACAAGGGCGCCCACCCGCCCAAAGTCCCACCTGGAAAGTCTATTGTGATGACGGGGGGCCCTAATGGTGGTGGTGGTGGTGGTAGTGGTGGTGCGCGTGTACCCGTCGAGACAGACTTTTGGGATCGTGAGTTACATGATCTGTGCAATATAGTTACGTCCGACTCATGAAGAACTCTCCTGGTTTGTCGGCCGGGGTGGTGTCTTCCAAGGATTTTTGTTAACTTTCTACGGGATGAAACAATCCAGCGGTCACTCCAATTGTGCGGGCACGTAAACTCATGATGACCAGGAATGTGTTTTTGAAATGTCAGTTGATAGCTTTTATCTCCTAAGCTTTGCAAGCTTGTCAGAAATATGCAGTACCTAGCGTACCGCCTCTGAGTCCTCCCGCCCTCTTCGATGGGCAGAGAGTATCGTACATCAGCTCCCGACTGAGCAAATCTGATCTATCGAGGTAGACCGTAACATGGTGGAATATACAATAAGTTATAGTGTGAGCGAGTGGTCCTCGCGTGGGAATAATTTTGCCCACCAGCCCTGAGGGGAAACAAGACCTCCCTCACCGTATCCCCTTTCGTCCAGAAAATAATAGACCCTGTAGCGCCCATGAAAATGCTCCCAGCAAGCGCGAAGGCGCGGAAAGTGAACCCCGACTCAACGCCTGTAACCGTGGGGGAAACCAAAGAATGTTTTGTTGTCGAGACAGCTTAGGCCTCTTCAAACCTCACCCCCTTCACCCCGTCTGTGATGGTCGAGGGTATTCTCTTGAACCCGTTTGTTGAAGAATTGGTATCATTTCCAGGTTGCCTCCTCAATGCCACACTTGGCCATCCCGTGCCAGGTAATGCGCATAAAAGAGCATACCGCGAGGTATCCGTCCGTCTGATCGTCCCGTCTTTGAAAAGTACCCGTCGTGACTTGTGGCGCACCAATTAAATGTACGTAGTAGAATAAGCTTTTGTGAATCGAATTTGTCGTAGCGACAAGACATTATTTTCGCTCCTCTCTTTATGACATCAGAGGTGATCCGTTGCTGCTGGTCTCAAAGTTGTGGCAGCCACGCTCGTGTCTCTTCATGTTGCTCCGAACGCTGAAGGCCTTTCCGCAACCAGCATGAGGGCATTTGAAGGGCTTCTCGCCGGTGTGGGAGTGGCTGTGAATGCGCAATGAGCTGGGCCTGGAGAAGGCCTTGTTGCAGGTCTGGCAGATGTAGCGGTCTTGCGACTGGGGGAAAGAGGCTGCTGAAGATGGCGAGATGTAGTGGTGGTGTTGCCAGGGGTTCGAGCCAGACGAGGGCATCGCAACGCCGAGTGGCATCGGTGGGAAGGCCTGAGTGAGACGTAAGCTTGAATTCATTTTGGTTACCGAAAGCATGGTGCTTACATGAGGCAGTGGCCTTTGGTAGTAGAGCCCAGAGACCTGAGGCTGTGGTGGGGGAGTGGGCTGCATAGCCGGGTAGTAAGACGCCATCGCCGGTGGCCCCATGTATGATGAGGCTGCGAAGGCAGACTGTGCGTAGGAGGGCGGCTGGATTGGGAGGCGGGGAGCCATTTGCTGGCGTTGAGCCTCTTGCTCCACATGACCCATTGCGGGTGCGGCGTCGTAAAAGTAGTTTGATGCTGCTGATAGTTGGCTCACAGACTTGGTCGAAGGCGAGTGGTAACCCTCAAATGAAGCATCAGAAGACATGGGCGGAGTCGGTGGGAGTGCACCGCTGCGGGCAGCGACATTATTGTAGTGCGATGAATCCGGGCGACCATCGGTCTTGTGTGATGAAGCTGGCCGGTATGTCAGTGGCCGTTGAAACTGGTCGCGTCTTTGCCTCTTACCTTGTTGCGACGCCGGAGAGTGTTCGGTAGTCGGCGACCCTCCATCGGCCAGACCAAGCAGGTTGGAGATTGAGGGCAGGGAGCACTTCGATGTCTCGTCCATTGGGGGCGATGGTGGGCCCTGAGGTTGTCCGTAGGCGTAGTGTGCGCTGGGTTGTGAGGCGTAGTGATTCGACATCATCATTGTTGCCATTTCTGTGGTGATTAAAATAGGCTTCCCTCGCGGAGGTGAAGTTGTGGCTGTTGTATACGGGTCGCAGCAAGGAAACAATAAGACTAATATTATCCAAAGTGAGATGGAATGGCTTGAGTGATGGTTACCAGATCTGCGAGGCGACTTGATGCTGGGGATGATGAACGTTTATGTTGAGATGGTCGGGGGGACAAGGTGAGTGCCGAGGAGAGAATGTGGGAGTGGTGGATATCTTATGTAGGTGACGACGAAGACAAGCCCGATGTGGGAATGGCAGGGCAGGTTCAAGGGCAGAGAGCCATGCTAATGAGATCTCCCGAAGTAGAGAGGCAGGGACGATCAAGCGTAAATCGATGACCGTTGATCCCTGGACGCGGATGCCGCAATAGCAGCTGTCACAAATTATGTGTGGGTCACCCTCTCTGTGCTGTGAGGTTACGACAAGACCTTGGACGGAGGGGATTCTCAGCCAGGCGAGGGCCCAAGGTACTCGTGCGTAAACGAGGAGTACCCTCGAGTTCCCTCTGACTCGGGACGTGATCGGGGTGATCCTTAGCGGTGCTTTTGCATGGCGGACCCGTCCTTGAGCCCCCTGCCGACAGCCCCTGGCTGCCACGATCGCAGGCAAGGGTGGTGGGGAACTGTCTGCAGGCAAGGGTCCGACGAAGCGGTCGAGTGTCATGGTCGCTGCCGGGGGTCGGTCACGATGTACCCCATGTATCTGATGTAACTGATGTACCGCAGTACCTGGAGCTTAGGAGAAAGAAGATCGGTCTGAAGAACATGACTTGCAAGGATCTGCACTGGATCCGCTCCCGGGCACTGGGAACCAAACTGCTGCCCGCCAGCCCGACCTCTGCCTGTGGCCAGGAACATGTAAGATCATCCCAAGCTGACTCCATTGATGGAGAGCAGCGTGTGCCATAGTAGTGGGCTCGGATGGGGATGGAGGAGGCGATGGGCGGAGCGAGAGAGGGTGAAGACACGGCAATCAGGTTGGCAGAGAGGTGCCGAGTTGCGACGAACCCATCCTCCCCAGTCGTCCATACATTCGCCCACCCAGCGGTGCCCGGGCCAAGCGATTTCAACGTTTAGACTAGCCCGAACGAGTAAGATGCTAGGCGCCGTCATGGGCGGCCTTGCCTGTTGCGGTGTCGCTGCCGCAGTCCCAAGTTCGACGACAGTCTGTGAGAGACCTTGCTTGGACGGCAGGGGTATCCCGTCCCACCCACCACACACTTGAGACGAGCAGCGACCGGATTGACCATTTGCCTGATAATGTTTGAGGCCCCAAAAGCTTCATCGGTGCTGTATGGGCTTGGGCTGCGACCGGATTGACTAGCCATCTCAATGCCGTCCTGCCCTACTAAAGCTGTCATCTCAAACCTGAGGACGTACTCCTCCCAGTGTTCGGATGACCGCTGTCGCCGTTCCAGAACTTCAGCCCTGTCTCTGCCTAGTAAGACTTGGTCTTCCTATCCGGCCCTCCAGCCACATCCCGCACTCCAACCCGTCGAGGCTGGGGGGTATCGAGGACATGAGCTCTGCTTGGTACGGACTGTCGGATCTGTTGCTGGTGGAGCGAGAGATCGACGACAAATTCTCCTGGCCCGCAAACAACGGTATGCAAACGCGTCGCGGGGTGGTGAGTTACGGATGTGCTGCATGATGCATGCTGCTGCCCACTGCTAAGAGGCTCGGGGCGCCTCTGCGAGCACTGGGGTGTCTCATTTCCCACGCAAATGTCATGATAGTTGGCGGTTCAACGGGGGGCAAAAGTCCATCACCGCCACCGGCGCACCTGCAGCAACATGATTCCCGTGCAAGTGGCGCGCGGCTCCTAGACGATGCAGCCTGGGCCCCATCATTCATCCGTTGTACATTTGGTGGTGGTGGTGGTGGTGAAGCAGCAGGGTTCGTGACCTGACCGATGCGTCCCATGTGAGAGAAAACGGTAGTTTCGACGGGGTACAATTAAGCTTGAGTGAGCGTGGGTGGATTTCCACATGGATGAAAACTTGGTTGAGGCTCTGATCTCCGTATTACGGTACCGTGGTAGGTGATGACCCGCATGGGGGCAGTGATGAGACGCGGCCCTCCAAATCTCAAACACTCTTAACCCAGGCTAATGTTTTCTCCTTGAGAAACGGCCGGAAGGGTTTCGAGACTGGGGAAACACAGGTCGGCAGAGAGAGAGAGAGAAGAAGAAGAAGGTTCAAGCCAGCATGTTCCGACTGATGTCTTGGGGCCTGCCACCGTCTGGGTTACCCTTTCTGTTGCCTCCTTAACACGGGTCGAATATGCTTTAATTGGGGCCCCGCGATCGACGAGGAGGAAACGAAGAGGTCATCGTGGACGGCAGGGGTCGTGCAGGATGTGTCTTGTCGACGAGTCGCCCCCAGGTGGGTTGCGGAGGGCAGAAGGCATAAGATTGGCCTTGTGTTCCGAAGCTTCCGTTCCCCAGGTTGGAGGTGGCATGGTCACTTCTGGGACGGGCAAGGTCTGAGGACGACAAGGCGGGCGCGGGCTGAAAGGCTTGTTGTTGATGGATGATCGACTCTGACGTCTTTCGTCCAATGCCGTCCTGTCGAAGATGAGTTGATACCGCGGCACAATGCATCCCAATGCTCATGCCATCCCATCGTGGGTTGATGGCAGGGCCATTGACTTCGGCTGACATGACACGGCACGAACCCATTACGATGGACAAGCACATGCACATGAACGTGAACTTGAACATGACTCCAGGCACGTGAAGGTGACGGTCAGGCACGGTGTGCACGCCCGCCCGCGCAGACACGCCTGCAGTTTCCAATGCGTCCTTGCGGTGTCGGCTGGCGATGATCAGCGAGCGTAGCCAAGACATTGGCAGAGAAGACGTGAGGGCGGTTTGGTTTTGACAGCCGGCTCTTCCAAGGTTTTCCGCTGAGGTTTGGCGCAATGCAGGCCGTGCCTTGTCCCTACGTGTTGCATGCACCCGCTCAAGTGAAGATCTGGCCTGACGGTCGCGACGGACGGTCGTGACTGCCATGTGTATAAGGTTCCCGCGTGGGGAGTCTGATACCTTCCAGACAGGCAATCGGTGTCATCTTCAGCCGTGCGAGCAAGGTCAGGAAGGAAGGAATGAAGGCGCCAGGGCGTGACAAAACATTGCAGCACCCCTGCGCTCAAAGCTCCCTGCCGTCAAGAATTAAGGCACTTCTCTTTCGCCCACGGGCACCGTGACAACAACGTCACATTAGGGAAGCACTATTAGAGAGCACGACCACTTGCTTTGCTTCTGATGCTACACCATACTGCGACCAAATGCAATTGTCCCCCTTTTTGCCCAATCTGATGCACTATACAACATCGTCTTCTCTTCTATGGTTGTCGTTTGGCTGCGTTCGCCCAAGACGATCCCCTTCAATTGGCCGCCCGAGATCGACTCGGATCGGTAGGATCGCGGAGATCACGACCTGACCCCCAAGTGCCGCGAGCATTGGGCGGCATCTCGAACACTCGAGCGAGCAGTCTAGTCCCTTCCGGCCAGGAAGAGTCACACAGGGACCTTGCCGCACTCCGGAATGTGGTTTATCCTGTGTTGGATTCGAGCCCTATATCAGAATGCACATATAGCGCCTCCTTGCGCAAGCTGGAAACATGCGACTCGACGTCGATCCCGCGGCGCCGCCTTAGCTCTGGTCGCTTAAATGCAGGTGTGCATCTCATCAGACGTTAGCGGCTCGCGGAAGCCACCACTCAAGAGGGATATGATTGGATTGGGTGCGGCCCATCTACGCAACCCCATTCCGCCTACCGATGGTATACCGAGGCAGGTTCTGCTGTGTGACGCTTTCACAGCTTTCGTTCAAGCGATAATTGTCCTTGTCGGGGATGGGGACCCTGTCTTCGCACGACCTGGTCAATGGCCCAGTCCGGCTCTCGCTGGGCAAGACAACCGGTATGAACGACGCCGGTCGGATTTGGGAAGTGACTAAGACCTCAGTCATCTGCGCAAAAGCACAACCGTCCACGCGCACCTACATGCGTCGTCATGCTCGAGGATTTGCTGACCGAACGGCTACGGTTTGTGGCCCTTGGCAGGGTCGACGTGCTGCGCGGAAGCAGCAGTCTCCGGCCTCCTGCGGCTCAAATGCAGGTGGCAGGGTCTCCAAGCTTCCTCGCTGAGTTCGAGCCCAAGCCCACAGACCTCACTGTGACAGGCCCTGAAGCCTTGGCATCCTCTCGGGCTTGGCACCATGCATTGCAGTCCTGAAGCCCAGTCTGTTACGGAAACTCGACTGCCCAGTACCCTTTTGCCTTCTGTGGTGACGCCCTTGTCTCGAACAACCTCCCTGCCTCTCCGGAACTTGTCGATCACTGCTCCAGGATTCCAGTTTTCCGTCGTCATCCATTGGCTCCTTGTCAAGTGCGCACCGGCCATCATCCCATCCCTTCTCTGCCGAGACGCACGTTTTCAGCCTTGCTGTCAGCGATGCAATCACCACGCGACCTCAATATCCAGACCCAGGCCTTCTCGTCCCATTACAAAGGGGTCAACCTTCTCCGCGGATGCGCCTAACCCAACACGTCCTAGGCCGATGTTACTCTGTAGATTTGTTCTTCAGGCGAGCCGACATTTGCGAACCGTGATTTGCGAACCATGCTGCTCCCAGCGTCGACTATTTGCGGCACAGTACATGTGTATGTATTGAGCTTCATCCAAGCTTGGAATTACGCCTGAGATTGGAGAGGCATCCTTCGTTGTGTGCTCCAGCGGTGGTGCCGCTGGTTGAAATTGACAGGCGGGGCCGATCATCATGACTTCTTCCCACCCCTCTTAGATTCAAAATTAAGATGGCTCCGCCAGCAAGCGCCCACGAGGCTGGCTCGGGTCACATTTGCTGCGAGGCAAATGATGATGGGCCATCTGCCGATCATTCCCAAGATGGCCACTGGAGATTTGGATGGACCACGATGGCCTTCCCCTTTCGGCCTGCTGGGGGCAACTGGGCTGATGAGATGGGCCTAACTCGCCCAAACCCGTTATCAGCTTCGCGCCTTGCCTCAAATCATCGCGCAACAATCCTGGCATGCCCGATGCCCTTGGAAATTTGATGCATCTGGAACGATGATTCTTGACTCGACGTCGGCGCGATCGCAAGTCGAAAGCCTCATAACGGAAAAGAAAAATTAGATCAAGATCACGAGATCAAAGTCTGCCAAGTGAAAAGGGATCAACCTTGAAGGTCCAGGGGGACCAGCTGAAATGGCAGACTAGGAGCCAACTCGTCCAGGAACATCAACGACCTGCGCTGCCGTTCAAGGCTAAATGAGAGCGGTGCGTAATTGTGAGCTTCCAGAAATCCAACATTTCTCCGCAAGCTCCTCTCCCGGGAGTCCCGGGCACGTGTCTGCTGGAGCCTCTGAAACTAAGTTTCCCCAGGCCCGCCCAGCCCCCTCGATTAATTTCATCACAACACAATCTTCAACGGCTCCAACTATGCTACTACCGGCTGTGCCCCCAAAGAGCTCAGGCGCGCTACGGATTCATTGGCAGTGCAACATCGTGCCTGACTCCTGGCAGCGCGCCGCCGATCATTCCTTGCCTGACAGGTTGGCATTTCCTCCGGCGACGGTAGTTGTTGCCGGGCGTCGGTTGAGGAACTGCGTCACGAGAACTTTGCCATTGGTTTGCAACGGAACGGGTTGCACAAAACCTCAACCAGAGGGTTCCTCCCACCGGTTCAATCTGATTCCTCCACGATCAATCGGATCGGTGCACAGTCCAAGTGGCTTGGGATGAGCCCTGAAGCTTGTCGAGCGGGTCTCCGGCTGTTCTGGCGATCAGTCAGGGAGCCCCTGCTGGAGATCTGTCTCCTTGCAGCTCGCGCGCTGTGGCTGCGAACCGAGCCTGCGACTGCGAATCGGTCGCCCGCTATCTAGCTGTGCTTCGGGCATCTATTTGCAACGGCTTGGAGCATGAATGGGTGACTGGAGGTGTAGTTTGGCGTTGAACTATAGGGCGATTGGAGACCAACGGCGCGCCCGATTTGACGATGACATACGAGCATCCGTCTTGGTTCTCATTTGAATCCCTGACGATGATCTGCGAGCCATTGCCGATCGCTCCAACCCAAAGGGTTGGCAGATCGGTTTGCAGCCTCCTGGACCTGAACTACCTAAGCTAGGCGTCATTGTGGCCTGATTTGATCCTTCGGCCTGTCTGTTGGCTTCATCGGTCTGCATTGGAACCTCCACATTTTCAGCCCGGACGACAGTGCTCTGGGATTGGACTGTGCGCCATAATGTTTAGCCGACACAGCTGTCTTCAGATAAGTCCCCCACGCTGCCACGGTGATGCTAACAAGCTTGGGGGAGAGTAAAGACGAGCCAAACAGTGAAAGTCATTTCTGATCTTGCATCAGAACTGCCCGGGTGGCTTTAGATGCACTCCGCCACGGCACATGTCTCAACAGCATGGATTGTGGGGAAGAGCGAGCGCAATACCTCATCAGGTCTAGGATTGCGCGTGGCCAACACGATCTTGGGTCGAAGAAGTAGGAACTATATTTGAACCTGTCTCAGCCACCAAGGTGACGGCACATGAGAACAACCACACCGCTGTGCTATCGTGCATTGCCATGCATACCAGCCTTAAGACATGGCACCGGTGCGGTTGTGCCTAGTGGATCAGCCGTGGCCACTATCGCGATACCGCGGAGTGTCACACTGCGTCGAATCCAGTCCTTCGTTCTTCACTTGTGCAAGCACTCGTCTCCCGGGAGGCAGCTGAAAGCTGTCAGCGTGGGATGCCAAGGGCGCCTACGACAGCGTCCCGTTGATCATCTCCGCAGTTTCTTCTCGCCTTATAAGTGGGATGCCGTCCCTCACTTCCGAACACAGCCAGCGTGTGCATAATTACACAACCACGACTTGGAATGTACTATCGACTCAGATGCACTTCGTCTTACCCGTATGTCGGGCTTCTTGAGCCGGGTGGGGGGCGCGAGTTGATTCGCAATCTTTCTCACAGGCGAAGCCCCAAAATGTAGGACGAAGCCATGATCCATCGCCAACTGTTTTTGAACACCAAGGCTTCTGACATTGGACATGCTTCCCTAATGCCGTGGAATCACTGAGAGGGTAGCGCAATTTCCGCATGAAGTCGGCTGCATAGTTGCTGTTGTCAGTCTCACACATCTTAAAGCCAGTGGAGGCTGTCGATGTGCTGTGACTACCTCGTTCAGCGACACTCGTCAGCTGCGGAACTCGGACTACTTCGCATGCTCTCGTGCTGCGCTGGTTTTCATGGCCAGGAGACATCAAAGGTTGCGAAAAGTCGCCCACGATGTCGCTCCCGTTCTTGTCGCTCGCCTCATAGCTCAGTCGTGGCACTTTGGGAATTCTAGGTCCAACAGCCCAAAAGACAGCAAGCCACAGTATCACGCAATCCATGATGTCGACCTTGTGACATGTTGAATTCACTGGTCTACATAGACACATTATGCAGCTATCCCACCCACTCTGTATAAACAGCACCGCAGGTGGACATCATCCGGGTACCAGGCATGGATCTTCCCGAACCGAAGGTTCTGTACCCGGCGTATCATTCGATGCTCGGATAGGTCACTGGTGGTGTACTTCTAATGTGGACGACAACGATGCCTCTTCCTGGCCGACGTCTACTTATGACGCCTTGATCTAAGCTCCATGGTTACTACAACAAATGAGGACGGTTTACCAAGAGCACATGACTGCGTTGACCTTGCGGCCTACCTCGAGCCTTCCCCCTAGAGCCTGGATCCCTCGTAGGCTTTGGTTGTCCTTCCCAGCGCCACCCACGCTCGCACAGCCTGAAAGACCGCTGAGGTATCTTCGGCTCTGGCTCATGGGTTCAAGATTGGTCAATGTGGACCTGCCCGAGAGTGAAGCAGCCTGCGAAGCTGACACCCATTTGGCACCATCACAACGGGCCCCCAGCTGACTGCGACACAGCGAGGCCTAGTAGGGCGGGAGGTCGAAACCACACGGCAGACGTCCAATCCCCAGGCGAGTAACGAGGGAAATGCAGCGATGAGTGGGTACAGGGCCACGTCTCCGCGTTCGATGACTGGCTGGGTTTGTGACTTTCTACCGCAGGAAGCGCATCCATCCAGTCGGCGACTCGCAAGCCGGATCAAGCAGGTCATGAGTGCGTTCCCAGTGGATCGGTTCGCCTTGTCGAGTCTTATCGGGAAGCTGCAGGTGCGCCCTTCTTTTCGACCCACACATACTGACTGTCAGACTGTCCAGCATCTTGGTGGAGGAGCCACTCCGAGACAACCCCGTGGTGACATCGTTGGGAATCGTGGGGAACGCTACCGCACACCTTCCGTCAAGAATGTCGGATGACATCAAGAGTGGTCACCGCGGGCCTGAGGTCGAGTTCAGGCTTGCAAAATCCCGCAGTCATGTTCCTTTGGTCCTGAACATGAGATCTGTGCAGGTCGGGTCCCATCCGCCCCAGTTTCCATGTTGTTCTCCCGCCCGGCGGATGCACTGCGCTGCAGCGTGGGATGGGCCCAATGACGAAGCCGACCGAACCACTTGTGGACAAAGATGCCCCGAACGACGATCACCAGGCAGAGGATACCACATTAGCTGTCAGACTTTTGTCGTGCTCCAAAGTGGGCTAATCAAACTCTGCATGCGGTTGATCACATCTTGTCTGCGCAAAGGACCTGCGCCCGGCTTTGGGGGCCAAGGACTGGACCGGTGGTCAGGAAGTGAAGCCGCCAAGCACCCACCAGAGATCTCCCGGAGGATCATCATTCATGGCCATGTAACATCACTGCCAGGCCAGCGATGGTAGGTTCCAACCCCTTTTTTGTCTTCCACCTGAGCACCATAGATGTTCGCCTCGTTGCGTATGGTGGAGAGCCGGGCGCTCTTTATTCTTATTTTTTTTATTTTTTCTTCTCGACCCGGAGCTTCTGCACTTCTTCCCTATCAGAATATCAGAATTGTCAAAAGATGTCGGCCCGCCCAAGAGCCAGCCACGAGCGGACCTGGACCAGGGAGCTTCCCACCTGCCTGCCACCCCACATGGGATCTGGAGGATTATTTGCCCATGTGAACCAGGGTCGCCAACCTCGCTTCCGCCGATCATCTCCCAGGGTTGTCTGGACGGAGCCAATCATTCTAGCGGCTGCACCGGTGAGTTCTCGGGACAAGGGAAAACTGCAGGGCAGGTCTTCCTGTACGTGCCTCGTGCTATCGAAGTCGGTGATCTTCACAGGCATTGGCTCGAATGGCTAGCCACATGGTGACAGCACCATCTGACAGCGACAGCGGGAGACTGCTTCTTTTACACGCGCTGGTTGCTCGATGAGGACTAGACACAGCCGCTAAGGCGCATTCCACGGTAGGATGGTGCTCTTTTATTGATTTCAATCTCTCTCCAAAGCCCGAAGGCTCTGCTTTTCTTGTACCATGCCAGGACGTCCATTCGTTATCGCCGCAGTTGATCATCACAACATGAAACAGAACAGACCAATGATGTGTGCTTCCAAACCCCGTATTTTATTACACACAAGCACCAACGTCCAGCAGCCAGCAGAGCCAGGGAGGGCCACTGCCGTGGGCTGCCGTGGGCTGCCGTGGGGACTTGAAGATGCGTCTCGTTGCAGATTTTGTACACAGTACAACACGCGTGTACATCGGCTCGGCTGTCAGGCAGATCCAGTCCCCACACGTACGACTCAAGCACTGACCGCCAGAACATGCAGCGCCAGGGTCCTGCTGGAATAAGGTTCTTGTTGTGCTTTTCTCGTCCACAGAGTTGCAGCGCGCCCGGGGGCCTCGTGCCAGATCGGGACAGCTAGCAAACTCCCCGCTCTGTGCTTGCAAAGCCTTCCATAATCATCGTGGGCAACTGTGTGGATACATCGCGTGCCTTTCGAGGCAGCCCTTTTTCGCAGCCCCGACGACCGTTGCAACCTAACGAGTTGGCGCCCCCCACGGCGGCGCCCTAGGTATTGCAAAGTACCGCTGACGTACTGCCGTGCATGTGTCTCTTTACTTCTTCCTTCCCACGTTCTCTTTACTGGGTCTTCGTCCGAGACATGGAGCAATGGCTGGCTCTCGCTACCGAATTATCAACGGCAGCAGGGAATGGACGCTTTGATTGCCCAAGCGATGGTGCTCTGGGACTTTTGTCCTGCGTTCAGCTGCTGGGCTGGCCTGCCGTCGGACGCAGCTGCTTCTTCCTTTTTTTTTTCTTTCTTTCTTTTTTGTTGTTTGTTCTTGACGCACCTGACGAATGTCTGCCGCCCGGTCGCACGAAACAATTGCTTTCGTCGCCGGGCCATTGTCCGTTTTTGGACCGAGAGGGCCGTCCCCGCAGGTAGGGTCCCGGACACCACCCGGCACAGCCCACGTTTGCTTGTTCGAATCTGCGCTGGTGATCGTCATTCCCGGGGGACACTGCAGCCGCCGGAGCACCGCGTGGACATGGTGCAGGCGAGTGGGACGGACCTACCGAGAGTACTGTAGTCTACATCGCACAGGTACCAACCACAGTGCTTTTCGAAGCCCATTCACGCATGCTGTGGCGGTGAACACTGCCGGTTTCATGGGATTCCACCTCGACAGCACGACTGACTGACTTACTGAATGAATGATCGCGCGAGCCCAATAATTACACTTTGCCAACACCACCATCGTCCTGGGGCCCGGAACCTTGACACAGCAGTGCCTCTGAGCCGGCCCCACCGGCGGCGACCATCTGGGTGGGCGTTGAGACGCGCGTTGGAGCTTGTCGACGTGTTCCGCTCATCTGGCGAGCTGGGTCACCCACTGATCCAATGGGTAGTGTGTGTGTGTGGAATGCATATGGTGTGGCAGTCGTGATTTGGCCACACCCCATAATATGATTGTATGCCGGATCATAGGGAAGGGAGAATGCTGGGATAGAGCCATCTGTGCTCCCTGTCCCGGCGACGGCATGCAGTCAGACAGACACACAACGACCACAAAAGCCAACAGACTATCCAGTACCAATCTTGTTGCGCCAACCAAGACTAGGCACAGGCAGACACCAGGCCCCACATGCAGCGGCAGATCGACCACCAGGCAAGGCTCCTGCGCCGCTGCGAAGCTAGTTGACCGGGTTCCAGGGTCGGTGACTAGTCGTCCAGTCCAACAGCTTGGTAAGAAGGGGGAGGGGGGCGCAGCCATTATCTCCGTACCAGCTTTTCCAGAAGCACCTCGTCGAGGCACGGGTCCAAGCTTCCTGCGGCGCTAGTCCGGCCTCTACGTCCGCCAACGTGATCCTACTTGTGTAATAGACCGGGAAAGCGCCTCGGAAATGTAGCCTAGCATCTTAGATCGGATCTGGTATAGAGATGCCTCCCTGGCTAGCTGGGGTTGACAGCTGGGACCTAAACACAGGAGTAGCGGCCTCAACGTTCGGCACGGGGACTTTTAATTACGCAGACAGGCACACAGTCGCGACGGGAACCGTGGAACTTGGAAGTCGCTATCGATGATGCACAGGAGAGCGGAATGCCACGAGGCAAGGATGAGGACTGCTAAGGGCGCGACAGCAACGCACGTTTGCTTTGGCATCAGAAAGTCTCGACCCAGGAGATGCGATTGGACGCCAGGCCCAAAAGCTGTCTCGAAAGTTCGCGCCGGCGCAGGGGAAAATAAGAGACAAGACCACGGGCTCGTGTTCCAGTCTTCCCGAACCGGAGTTTGTGAGGGGATCTACGCAGTACGCACGATGTCTTAGCAGGTGAGCATCTGAGGGCCGGCCCTCTCCCCTACCTGCCTGCCTGTCGAAGGAGCGCATCCCTCCACCCCATCCAGCGGGCAATTGTGGCTTGGGAAGGGGGAGGAGGAGGGAAACCCCCCTGGCGGAACGCAGGGCCGGGCATTGAAACCCGGGAGGCTAAATAAGCAAAGTTATCAACCGAGGCGCCAACCAAAGGGTAAGGAGAGGGAAGCAAAAGAAAGGAGGAGAGAAGGGGGCGAAGAAGGACACAAGACGAGGGTCCCAGGGGAATCAGAACCACACTTAGGTAGGGACGTTGAGCCGTGGCGTGCGCGTGGGCAGCTGCTTGGGTGGCCCTTTTTCTCAAAACACGGGGAATAAATTGCAAGCCACAGTAATATATCCCCTTGCGCTGCGCGTTCCCGATGCAGTGTATCGACCGATGTAAAGGGGGGCGAAGAGACAAAAATGCAAAAAGGAAAAAAAGAACCAAGAAAAAAGAAGTGTCAGCCACGAGGGCAGGCTTTCCTCTGACCGGGGCCCGCGGCCTTCTTGCTGCTCGTCGTCGTGTTTGGATAGGGAGGAGGATTAGCCTACATTCCAACGCTGCTGCGTCTCCGCGATGTCTCTCCGTGTCTCTGTCTGATACGAACTTCACCATCCGGCAACATTCGGCCCGCGAGGCTGCGGGCGTCTGGGGAGAAGGTGGGTTTTTCTTGTCTGTCTCTTGTCTGCGTCGGTCCGGGAAAGGCTGGCGATATTGCATGTGGGCGCACAGACTTGTCTTTGGTCGCCCTTCTCGGGCCGTGGTGCCTTTGGGGCTATATGATAAAGTTGCACACGACCTCTCTTTGTTACGTGGATGCCCGTACTGCATTGCATCCCTCTACCGGTACTATTGCGACAAAATGCCGTTTGGGGGCGTGGGGTAGGGTGGTCGTGTTCCCCCTTGTCCTCCCCAGTGGATGGGCGAGCGAATCACCGGTCTTGTCACATCACCCGTGGATATGCACATACATATAATATCGAAAATCGAAATTGCACTGCTGCCGCTCTCTCATCATGAGCTGGCTAGCTGGCTTACTGGCCTTGCTGCAGTGGTTGGGGCTGTACTGCCTATGCTTTCTCGTGTCTGGCAGAGACTATACCGAGTCCATCCAGCTCAATTGGGAAATCCAATCTAACACAGCACGAACACGCGAATAAAAACCAAAAAGAAATAAAAAAGAAGACGCTCGTGATGCCCTCCATCCCTCTAACGCCGGTCGACAACAAATATGCCCCCCTTTTTTTTCGCGTGAAAAGAATGCGCGCAGCCGCAAGAGAAAAGTACCGGTAATTAGCCCTAGACTTCAGAACTCTCATGCCACGTCCTATCGGGCGTTGCTCAAAAGACATGCGTAAATAGCGTCGGCCTTGTTTCCATGCTCGTCAACAAAGGAAATGAAGTTCGTTCTGCCCATCCTGGGCGGCTGAGTGATTTGGTATCTCTTGTCCGTACCACCTTCCATCCCGTGACATCCAATCTTGCGTAGCAACTGGTCAGTGAGAGGGAAGAAAACAAAAGGAAAAGAAAAATGCAGAGTGCTTGTGCTCGCCATCGACAATGCTGGTCTGCGGGCGGCTGCGAATAAGATATGTGCTCCGCTGCAGAATGCTCGCCGCTTAGATTGCGCATCACAGATTCTGACTGGAATGTTGATTATGGTTCATGTGCCCAAGTGGGCGGGAGGACCTTTTTGTACAACTGGATCGATACTCGGGGAAACGGGCCCAAGCTTCTTCTTCTTCTTCTTCACAGTCCCGGGATGGGCTTGGGGATGTGCTTGCTGCGGATCAGGAAGGGGCTGGGCATCTCATCCACGGTCTCTGGGTCCCAGACAGGGGCGGGCTTGAGGTTCTCATTGCTGTTCAGAGCCCTGCCACCAGCACGCGCCTGTGAAAGCTCGACGAGAGTTCGGCCGCGGACGTTGCCCATCTTGCTGACGAGGCCGCCGCTGCCCCCCTGCTGGCCGACCACGGACTGCTTGCGAGACAGTCCACCTCTAGTGGATGAATCACTACCGCTCGCCGCGGACAGGTTCGCAAAGGATGGGATTTTGGAGACCTGTCGGTTTGGTGAATCCCGCTCGCGGAGGGCACCGGGAGATCGCAGTTCCTGATTCGAAATCATGTGCGGCAGGCCAGTGGTGGTCTTCGCGGGTGCCGGCAGGGACGGCTTGTTCTTGAGCAGGTTCCCCGACGGCTCGGTCCTCATGTGAGGGAATGCTGGCCGCGAGATGCTCACGACCTTCTTCACCTTTCTGGTCGGCGATGGAGATGCTGGCGTGTTGTCGGACTCGTCCTCCGACTCAGACTCGAAGTTGTCGGGGATCTCGGGGACCTTGCGCCACTCCTCACTCGCGAAAATGTTAGGCTGGTGAATGAAGGGGCCCTTTCCGGAGTTCTTGCGCCGGGGTGATAGGGACAGAGAGGCGATCGCGCAAGGTGACGGCGAGAGGTTGTCCACATCCATCGGCGTGCCGAGGGGGCCAGCATACATGGTCGCGGCGCGGACGAAGGGGGTTCTTGCCGCCTTCTTCAGCTCGTCCTTTGGTGTGTCCGGGCCCATCTCTGACAAGTCTGTCATGTCTGTGCCCGCAGTCAAGCCGCTCTGGTTGCTGCTTGCACCGATGGACGAGTAAGGGAAATCCGTCTTCGCCGCCGACGAGTTGAACTCGACCCGCTGCTGCTCGTTGGTAAACGAAACCATCTTCTTGTGCTGCTGCAGCTCCACCTGGACGCGGGCCTGCACCTCCTCCTCGTACTTGCTCTGGAGCTGTTCGATCTCGAGGTTGACCAGGCGGTCGATCTCCAGGCGGGCTCTGGCCTCCCATTCCCGCCGCAGGGATGAGTCGATCTCCTGCCTCATAGTCATCTTTTCCGAGTCCAAGCGGAGTAGTCTCTTTTCGACCTCGCGCGCCCGTCGGTTCACTGACTCCTCCTTCTTAGCGAGTGTCGCCTCCCGCTTGTGAAGTGCGCGGCCCATTTCAACCACCTCCCGCTCCTTCCGCATCAACCGCACGACCGGCAGGTTGAGCAGCGCTGCCGTGTCTGGCCTTCGGTCTGGGTTCACCTTCAAGCAGTCCCTGATGACAGCGCTGAGTTCTGCCGAATACACGCCTGGGAGCGGCGCAACCTTTCCCTCCTTGATCTTTTGGACCAACTGGTAGTGCGATTTGGCGTTGAATGGAGGCTCCTTCGTGCAGAGCTCGTAGATGATGCATCCCAATGACCAGACGTCTGACTTGAGTGTGTAGTTCTCAGCAGCACATATCTCGGGCGACATGTAGAACGGCGTTCCAACGTAGGTCGACGCGAATTGTTGCGACGTCAGCACCTTGGACAGGCCGAAGTCGCCGAGCTTGACCGAGTTGTCTTCGCCGAGAAAGACTAGATAGGATGTCAGCATGCTGTCGTGGTGCTCTCAACGATCCAGCACTCACTGTTCTCTGGTTTCAGGTCCCGGTGCAGGATGGTCATGCCGCCTGGTGGAGTCTTTGGCTTTGCAGAGGGACCCAGTCCCATGACGTCTTTCCCAACCTCTGGGGGGTCGATGCCATAATGACATCGGTAGAGGGCCGTGACGAGCTGTGAAAAGATGCTCCAGACAAATGCTTCTTCAGCATATTGGCTCTTGGTCTGCAGGTCTCGGATGACACGTCCGAGGTCGCCATTTCCGCAGTACTCCATGTAGATGTGGAGGTCTTGTGTGGTCTTGAGGTGCTCCCGGCTGTAATATCCAACGATGTTCGGGTGGCGGAGGGAAGAGAGGATGGTGAACTCGGCATGGAGCTGTTCCCTCTCTTTTTGTGACATCTTGAGGTAGCTGATCTCCTTGCGGCAGAGGACCATGTTGTCGTCCTTTCTGCGAACCTTCCGGATGATTCCAAAGGAGCCATGGCCTGTTTGAGAGACGGTGTCAGCAAAGTCAAATCCATACCAATGTGGTTGGGTTGTTCCAGCACATGTCGATGCAAAGGAGAGACAATGGACAATGCATACCGATCTTCTCGAGAACCTCATACTTGTCAGAGCCGTCCGACGCCATCTTAAAATGCAGAACCGGGCAGCCTTTGTCAATGGGTAGTTTGGGGATGATCCATAAGCTGAAGGACAGGCAGACACAGGCAAAATATCATTCAGGGTCGAGGTCGTGGTGAGTGTACCTGCTGATGTTAGTAGGGCTCGGCCGACCCAGGTTGGGTTTGTTGTTTTGAAGGGATATGGACTCTGCTTGGATGGAGTCGAGGGAGGCTCAAGAAATCGAGGTGAGGCCAGGTGAGGTGGTGGTAGTAGAGCATGGACACCACCCATGTCCGAAAAGTAAATGTCAACACATCAATTGCCTGGGCAACCAGTTTTGCATGGGGGTTAGGGTGCCGGGGCGGATCTCACATCGGCAGGGGTCCCCAATGCACCGGTATCGATAAGACCCATGACGACGGTGTAGATGCGCCACCCGGTGCCGCTGAGCTTAACTCCGATGCAGGCGCCCTGTCGCACCCTGACGCACCCTGACTGACGGCTTTGTACTCCGGTGTGGTTTAAGATGCTGGCCTACTTGCTTCCCGTCTTTCCTGTTGGATCTGTGCCGTAGCATTATTATTCATTGCCACATCCCGGTGTACACCATGGCTGGAGTGCTCAAGAAATATGAGCTGGAGGCGAAGCTCAAGGACGAGCACAAGCTGATTCAGCAGGGGATCCTCCGCGATGAGAACCCTCTCGATCTGACTTCAGATTTCACCAAATTCCTGGGTGCATGTAGGAAAGGCGACCTCAAGACGTGTCAGGAGCTCATCTCAAACGGTGTTAATATCAACGGCAAAGATGCCTTCGACTACACTCCCCTCATTATCGCCAGCCTCTGCGGTCACTTTGAGCTCGTCCAGCTGCTCTTGGAATCAGGTACGCCACCCTTTGATATCGGAATGACCTCGCCGACAGACCAGGTGCTAATGCCCAAGCAGGTGCACTCGCGGAGAGGAATACGTTCCAGGGCGAGAGAGCCGTGTACAACGCTTTGAACGATCGCATAAGGAACCTCCTGCTGTCTTATGATTACTCAAAATCCACCGACCCGCTGCAGCCTTGGTCGTCACACATAACGTCCTTGTTGACACGGCAGTTTCCAAAAACCGCAGATATCACGCTGACTTCGGGGTCGGAAGACCTCCACTTGCACAAATTCCTGCTCTCGGCCAGGACACCGTATTTCAGGGCAAAACTGGCCGATGCCCCCGAGACGACTCAGTGGAAACTGTCCAGCGCGGTGCCAGTCGAGGCTTTCCGCCTCGTGGCACAGTACCTCTACCTCGACGAGCTTCCAAGGGAACTGGTTGATCCTCGTAGCTCAACCACCGAGGAGGAGGTCTTCAAGGGCATCGACAAGATTTGCAAACAACTCGAGGTCGAGAAGCTCTGGGAGGCGGCACTGACCCTGGACGATCGGCGATTGGCGAGGCAGAGGTACCAGGACGAAATCCAGAGGGCGCAGGAACAGGTCGAGAATTTCTTTCGTGAGCATGTTGTGCGGCACAAGATGGTGGTGGACACGAAAAAGGTCAATGAGATCAAGTGGAAGCTGGACAATTCCATCTTCGCCGACTGCTTACTGCGGGCCGATGACGACGAGGGAGACGATGAGGATGAAGGTTACGACGACCAAGAAGCAACAACAATTGGGGCTAACGGCATACCAATTGGGCCTGCATCGAAAACTTCAAACCAAGAAGAGGCAAAGCGCAAGCCCAGAAAGTCCACTGTCTTTCCCGTCCACAAGGCAATGTTGATCAGATCCCCTTATTTCGAAACCATGTTCTCAAGCGAGTTTAGGGAGGCGCAGGAGTCGGAGTACCTCCACATCGTCAAGGTGGACTGCACGCCCGAGGTTCTGGAGATTATCCTGACGTTTATGTATACGGAGAAGTCCGACTGTCCACTCGAGCTCGCCCTGGAACTACTTTACACGTCAGATATGCTCCTCATGGACCGGCTCAAGAGCAAAGCGGCGCAGGCTATCAGTACGCTGGGCAGCGCGACAGGCAACATCCTCGTGGACCGCACCCACGCCGAAGGGCAGGGCGAGCAGGTCGAGGTCGAGCCGATCAACGTTTACGACGTGATCCACGCAGCCTGGGACCTCCGGGTGCAGAGGCTGGAGGAGTTCGCGGCGCGGTACCTGGCCTACCGGCTGGAAGACTACATCGACGAGCCCGAGTTTGCGGAGCTCATCCAGGAGTCTGCTTCGAGGCTCAAGCTGAGAGAGGAGACCGACACGATCGAGCTGCTGGACGACATACGGTACTACCTCTCAGAGCGCTTCCGTCTGAGGTTCGAGGACGCGGGGCTGGATGAGATGTTGGACGAGGAGGGGGAAATCAGGCCTGAGGCTGTGGAGGGGCTGGCCGCTGCCAGTGAAGAGGGACGAGAGGTCACTAAGGAGGTAGGCACAAATGGTGCGGCGACTGACGGGAACGCCACTGCTGCTGCCGATGACACCTCTCTGCACCAGGAAGTTGGTGGTGGTGGCCATGGCGTCAAGACGCTGGAGGGAGAAGAGGTCGAAGACGACTTCGATTTAGACGCTTTGAACTATCAGATCCTCCTGAGGAAGATCGATACCATGCTAGAGAAGCTAAAGCTAGACGCATAAGACTAGATGTGTTGGATCACAGACAAATAGATGTGAACACATTGCTGTGCACACTGATTCCTCACGAGGGTGCAGTAGAAAGTTGGTCCAAATGGCAAAAGGTTCGGCCAACTGAGACCTACTCCTGTTATATGGCATATTATTATTGTTTTTGGTGTTTTTGATCGAGCCAGTTCTCTTTTTGCACTCCTCTTTTTCTGAACGTGTGCTTCCCTCCCTCCCCCAGCTGCCCCTAATTTTTTCTGTTTTGTATTTTTCTGAATTTAAGTCTTGCTTCTTGACCACTGCACTACGCTCTTTTTTTTCTTGGGGCAGCTGGTGCTAGAACCAGTTTCGATGCCCTTATCAATGCTCGTCTAGTGACCGGCTGGTGTTGTCGTGGTTGGAGCTTTGGGCTTGCTGGATACCAGCTTGAGGCTATCGCCGACCCTCCCCCGCCGCCGCCCACTACCTTCAAGCTAGTGAATACACGAGACTCCATCAGGCTCTGGATGGTTCGGGCCTGTGCCCCTCGATGTCTTCTCGCACCCTTCCCGGCGTCAGGAAGTCAACCATCTTGATGTGACGAAGAGTCTTGTAGAGCCGATCTTGGACTGGCGCGCTGGTGGGACTGTCTATCGGTATTTATAGCATCGTGTTCGATGAAGATGGGTTGCGAATCGACTAGCTGATGATGAAGAAGCCAAGTTAACCCCAGCCCTGTGAATATCAGGTACCAAAAACAACAGATGCGCAAGGGCATACCTATGAAGGGACGTCAAGCAGGAGAAGTCGCCGAATCTCGACACCGTCGGCGAACGTGTGCTATTGTATCTCTGATTAGAGCTTGTAGATCTAGAAAAACCAGTATGTGGGCCTATGCGATGATGATACCGACAAGTTCGATGTAAAAGGAGGAAGTAAGAGCCCATAATGTTCCGTCAGAGCCGGCCCTGACGCTGTCAGTACAGCTCACTGGCCCACAAAGTCTCCACGTTGAAATCGTGCAAGCGTCAGATGGTCTGACTGGAAGCAGCAACAATGAAATGATGTTGAGGAAGTTGACTCTGTTGTGATGGTCAACTCCCACGAGCCACATATGAGCGCGATGTGCGAGGGACTGCCATCAAGGGGCAGAGCGAGCCACGGGCTGGACGTGAAATATAAGATAGGCTTTGCGCAGCAGCGAAGAATAGCTCCAAGAGAGCCTCCTCATGCCGCAGTGCTGCAGCAAGAGAAATTGACGTGTCAGGAACGTTCGACACTGATAGGCCAAGATGCGCAACTGACGTGAAAGCCTGAGAGGCGCACAGGAGACACCACAGCCAACTACCTAGGTAATGACTAGAGCGTAAGGCCAATACTATTTTCTGCCTCGGGCCCATAGCCCCATTTCTCGTGAATACTTGTGAACACAGGCGCTGATTTTCAGGGGAAACGCATTGTGGAGGCACGGCTATACACACTGCCCAGGCTGAGCCGTCGTAGATCCAACGGAACAAAAGAGGAGACCAAAAGTTTCCCAATGGCTACCCCTTCAGCATGAGTTACCACCACGACTCTATTCAGGGAGCCAGACTGCACAACGACTACAAGGCGGAGTCGAAGACGCCCAGCCCTGGACAGGCCATGCGCTGAGTGCACCAGCTCGATCTAGCTCGCCGTGAAGTCACCATGCGTTCCGTCCCCCCTGTGACGCATATATAGAACCTTATTAACCACCTCTCGCCGGCTATCGACAGCCCGTCTCACACGAGCCCGACATCACAGACCCCGCCCCTGTCAAGATGGGAGGAAGTAACGTTGCCGGCACGCCCTCTTCCCGCGCAGAGCACTGTGCGGTTTCTCCCTCTCGCACACACACTACGTCCACATAATAGCAGAAGGAGGGGATTCATCCACCGCGGAGACAGACAGAAAGACTAACAAGGGGGAGGCGGAGAGTGTAGTCGAATACGAGGTCGGCCTGTTTCTGGCTAGGCCGAGGTGTAGTGTCAAAGCCGGGGGCTCCACCGTCCCTTTTCTCGATCGAAATGCTGAGATCGTAACATGGACAGGGCTACCAGCACGGGGTGCAGGACATTTTTCCTTTTGCCGCCAGGTCGTCACCGTGAGAGGACCGCATAGGCGACTCGGGTGTTGAGGCGGTGAATTTTCCAGGCAGCCAGGGGGGCGGAGTACTTTTCTGCCTCCGTGTAGCGAATGGGGGCACCCCGTGCGCACCTGCGGATCGTGGAGATGATCGTTATTTCCAAAAATAAGTATTCTTGAATCGTCTTGGCCTCACTCAGAGGTGAAAATGCGATGTCGTTGCTCCTCTACTCCGAGGAGGGCTTTCCCGTCTGATTATGCGACGCATGAAATACCACACAAATAGTGCCGTGAGGCCTCAGCATTATCCGTCACAGCCTCACGACGTTCCATTTGCCATCGAAAGCTGGACACAATTCCACAAAGCCACGGAGTAGACCCAGGGTCCTTGAACATGAAAACAGTCTTCATTCAAACCATAGATATTATATAGACGTATCCTATCAATCATCATCCCAGTGCCTCCGGCTGATAATAATCGGCCGTGCAGGGTCCCAGGGGCCATAGATCTCATTCTTGTATTTCTGCAGCCCGATCAGCCACCAGCTGCACCCGCCCATGGCGACGGCGGCTATGACGCAGCCGACCAACATGCCCAGAAGGCCGCTCGCCCAGGGCCAGGGCTGATTCTCGCAGGCGCGGGGCCCATCACAGTCGGTCCCGCCCAGGATCATGCCCACGCCGCCGCCCGCGCCGAGGACCAGCAGCACTGTCAAAATCACGTGGTACCGCCAGCTGCGGTGGCGCGCGTAGCGCCGGAAAACGGGGAAGAGGCCGAAGACCTCGATGCTGAACAGCGTCAGGCTGAACACCTGGCCCGTCGACGGCAGGCGGCTGGCCAGCACGGTCGAGGCCATCAGAGCGGCGTTGGTGGACAGCGACGCCACGGGGAATTTGTTGACACCAACCCAGGCGCCCGAGTAATCGAAGAAGAAAATGTTGATGGCCAGCAGCCAGAAGGACATGGCCCAGATGCTGTCGGAGGAGGTCGAGAGGGTCAGGGACTTGAGGATCGGGGACAGGCCGAGCAGGGTGAAGTAGATGAGGACTGCGGACTTAATGGTGTTCATGCGCAGGTGAGCCCGGCCGCCTCGGAGCGGCGATGAGGGCCGGTGTTTGAGCTGCGGGCCGGCAGGGTCGGTGGGCGAGGATGTCCGGCGGGACCGCGGATGGTTCGTGGTCGCACCGGGGGTGCTGGTCTGGGAGGTGGCGGACAGTAGAGAGCTCGCAGATGTAGAATAAGGCTTCGCAGTTAAGAGGTTCGTAGCGCTGGCGCTGGCACTCGTGCTCGGTAGAAGTGCCTGACCTGGGGGCATGAGAAGGTTTGATGTGGAGCTTTCGGCTGATGGCAGTGTCGACGCGCTGCTGCTAGCTGCGCCGGACACGGTCTGAGAGACCGCGACGCCGTCTTCTCCTTGTCCCCCACTGCCGCTCCCGCTGCCACTGCCCCCAGCAGAGCTTCGTTTCTCGTCTTGGGGCCGTGAAGAACGGCGGTAGTGCCTGGGTCCAATGCTCCTTGTCCTATGCAGGCTCTCGATATCATCGTTCTCGCCCTCTTTGCCCACCCACCAATCCCACAGAAACCAGCCAACCGACGTCGCAATGGATCCCCAGCCGACGACGGCCACGGGGCTCAGTCGACCCTGGTGGATGCCCACGAAGCACACGACAAATATGCATACTGTGCAGACATGTTGTACGATGACGGTAGAGTCTGCTACCAGGGGCCAAAAGTCGTAAGGCTTTAGCCGGGGATTGCGCTGGAGGTTCTCGAGGAAGGTCCCCTGGTCGGTGTAATTGTCCGGATCTGCACGCTCGACCCCATCAGCTCTGCTGTTCCATAGTCCACCGACAATGACAATGTTTTCCGTAAAGCATCAGTGAAAGACTTACACGACTGCTTGACCCACAGTAGCTTCTTCCAAGGCCTCTTCCTTCGCCGCCGACTGCGACTCCTGCTGCCGCCGTCCTTGCGATACAGATGGCGTGGAATGTGGTCCCTGCTCCCAGAAGGTTCGAACGCATTTGAACGTCGCGGGGGTGAAGCGGCGTGGAATGCATCCTCGGGGGCAAGATGCGACGGGTCTGAACGGCCGTGATACAATGATGGCGATGATGTTGTTGATGATGATGCTGCTGCTGCTGCTGCTGATTGTTGGAAATTGGTCGGGGCGGTTATGGAGCGCGCCAGAGGCGGCAAGCGCTCGATCTTGTCATTGTGGTCGGAGGCTTTTGATGAGAACTGCAGCCCCGAAGGAGGAGCCATTGAGCGGCTATGCAGATGGGCGTCCTGTCTCCATCAACACACGATGACAGGCGCTCGTGGGCAAGAAGAATTCCGTGGCCTAGGCCCTCGTGAGGTTTAGATTTGCTCGCGGCTCTGACGTAGGATGGTAGCGCCGCGCCTAGACGCGACGACGTTGAACTGGCGATAACGATAAGGGGGCGATGGACCTGACTGAGGCTTTGGTGGCTTGGGGGGATGCGCGTGCACGGGCCGCTCCGTGGTGCCTACTGATGGGGGCCAGGGGGAAGGCAGTCCAGCAGGACGCATTCGAGTGGAGGGTGTGTGGAGATTGGAGATGGGTGGCCCAGGTTCGGCGCCAGATCTGTTTCCCCCTGAAGAGGGACCCTTCGTGCTCAAACCTGACAACGGTGCTGCGAGACGTGCCAAGCCTCGTCAAAATCTGCCTCACGTCTCACGCTCGGGAGATTGGTGAAAAAGCTTGGCCTTCAGAGCGAGTGGAGATCGTCTGAACGTCTGGGGAAGCCTAATCACATCACATTAGGCACACACGCACTCTATGCTACAAGAGATCTCAGCTGGTCTCCACTGGAAAACTGACCGCACTGACGAACCAGAGAGAGCCTTGTGGTCACTGGCGAGGCACATTTCGCCCACTTCGACAGCCCGCCGCCCACATGCCCATTCGATCCTGACGATCCTACTATGTAGCCCTAGGCGATTGGCAATCCACGCCATCCGGGGAATCCAGCACTACTCTGTCTGTCAAACTCAAAATAGCCCGGTAATTTCGAAATACGGCAGTGCCGACTGGCTCACCAGGCTCACCCAAAAGGGATTGAGTCATTGGCCCGGTGCAAACCACCGACTAGTCTCGCGATGGCCTCAATCCATTGGACATGGTCTTGGCCTGTCTGTCAAGGTCTCGTTGAGCCCTACCCCCCGGCCAAGCCAAAACAGGACGGCTCCATTGCTGCCTCAGCATCCCCGACCGCCGCCCACCTCCAAGCGGTTGTCTCTTCACGGCCTGAAATGGCGCGATGGGAAATGCACTTTGTCTGTTACCCCTGGCTGAATACGATCGCCACAAGGATCTCTGGGCCACATTCCACTGCCCTCCACAGAGCTAAGGCTGAAGCTTAGCCTAGCATGTCGTGCTAGTCGGACCGGCGCCAACCGTGTCGATGTGTCGCGCTGGTCCCCAAACAAAAATAACTGATTGGCAGCCGATCCAATCCCTTTTGACCCAGGAGAGGGTCACCGCCGTTGTGTCAACACTATAGCCCTCATTTACATTCTCGTATACCAGTCCTGGTAGGGATATGCCTTCAAGTTCTCCCCCAAAGCGGTGTAAGCCAGGTTGAGACAAAGGCGGCTGACTATCGCCAGATTATATTGCAGTCCATTCCAGCGACGGCGAATTGGGTCGGACAGGACAGGCCCGCGCGCCGACGACCTCTCGGGCCTTACTCAGCTCCCACGTGTGGCTGCATGTGGTGGACCGGTCTAGGCTACCGAGAGGGCACAGCGAAAAGTCATGTCAATGCCCCCTGAGCGTGGCCCGCCTGTCACTTTTCCGTATTTCCTCCTCCGAGTCTCTCTACCACCAGGGAGGCACGTGTGGCCCCATCGCGAATTAATCAACAGTGACTGAGTCGGAAGTTAGCCGGCGGAAGTAACCAGTCAGAGTTTTTCAGGGACTGGTCAGGCGCCCGTAAATAGACTTACATGAATTGAACGGGGCTCGACCGAAGGGACGGGGAGCCTTGTGTTGCTGCAGAAGCGAGGACTCGCTGGGCTAGGCCTCCGTGGACTCGGAGGCCGAGGCCAATTCTGCCCGGATGAGAATGTGGACCACGGCACTGCTGCTGCACACCTGCAGGAGAGTGCTCTGTCTACCAGTGAAAGATAAATCACTCAATGTTTTAAGAGGCGCAGTACTGCCCAGGCCTCTTCGTCTCTGCCAAGCAGTGCTTGTCACAGAGAAGCTGTCATAGACTCGCTACGCAGGTGCAGCCGCAGATCAGCCAAGAGGAACGAGTCCCTTGTTTTGTTCGATGCGACGCCTGTCAGCTTTCGACAACACCAGCCTGGGCAGCAGACCAGGTGCAAGATCCGGGGTTTACTGGTAGGCGGTAGTTGCTTCTTGGGATTCAAGCCATGGAGACAAGGTCACATCGCCGTAGACAGCACACAGCAGACAGCGCACGCCATGCCAGCTGGTTGTCATTGTGATGACTGCCACGGGAACTAGCGCAACGTACCGGGCAGAGATGAACTTTAAAACTGTCCGCCGCAGCCAATAGCAGCCGTCCATCTCGGCGGAGTGGGCCCCCTTTTCCACAAGAGCTGGGCTTATATTAGATAGAGTTAGGTTTCGGGGTCCATCCATCCCAAAGGATGATGAATTGATCCATCGCCCATCGCGGCATGGCCTCGTGGGCCGTGGACATCAGGTAATCAACCGTCTAGCCAGCCTGCTCCGCCCGCTTGTACGCTCCGGCGAATCACGACGGGACGGGCGGGTCAGCATTGTACGAGGGCCTCATCATGGCAACGTTGCAGGATTCTAGCAGAGCCTCAGCTGGATCAGCATCTCCTGTGTCGAGAAGGGCTCTGATTTTTTTAGGGGATGATCATGGCATGATCGACAGCCGGAGCATTGTACAATTCTGGCCGCGGCGCTGTCGGGTGAGTGACTGGCAGAGTGAGCGACTGACCTACGTTTACTGGCAAGTGCCGATGGCGACGGCTAGAGTTTGGGCCGCCCGGGCTGTCCTTAACAGGTAATTTTAAAAAGTGCAGTGTATGCGATGCATGTGCTTTTTGGGTGGGCGGCGGCAAGAAGCAGCAGCAGCAGCATGAGAGACACTCTCAGTCAGCGTTCTTTGGAAGGTTCCGACTTGTGCCAAGCTGATCTCTCTTCTCAATGCACGTGCGCCGTTCGCCAAGCGGTCCCAGGATCGCTCTGGACGCAGTGGTCCCTGGTCCCTGCCTCGGGCCAGTGGGCTGGAGGAAGGCATCACGGCGTTACACTCTAAAGGGTCCACCCCGGTCCGCGGATGTTTAGCAAGTGGCAGCCTGGGCACAGATCCCCCCTTTCCCTCACCAAGAGACCCGAGACCCAAGAGGGCCCAACGAGAGAGGTCAAACAGAGCACAAAACGCGGGACAACTTTAGCTCAGCGTCAAGCACTCGGGTGCTCCACCCAGTGCAAGCTGGCTTTCGCCGGCCTTCGCTGGCGCTCTCTTCGCTCTCGGTTCGGTTCAGTGTCCTTCTTCCGGCCGGACGGGCGAGACTAGCAGGTCGCTCATGCTCAATGCTTAATGCTCAAACTGTCATGCCCACGGCTGCGTACCCAGATGAGTAGATCCCGCTAATGCCCTGTGCTCATGATCTATGTGTACTTCGGTCCTACGCAGCACCTGCTATATTAAAATGTTCTGATCAGATCTGAGCTCAGCCTCATTAGCCCAGCCCGGCCGGGGTGAAGAGTAACCCCCTTCCCACACCACCAGGAGCCCAGACTTTACAAGCTCACTGCCGTCCTCCCAAAACGGGGCATATTAATACATGCTCCCCCCTCGCCCACCTCACTGACCACTTACGCACACTGTACATGCCGTACATACATACATACTCTCGCCCACGCATGCACATGCATACATAGAGCTCGTCCCATCCACATCCACTTTTCTTTTCACTTCGGTCATCCAGTCTCTCTTTTCCGAGTTTTACGATTCACTCAAATCAAACTTATCCCAAGTTGAGGCTGCTGATCATCACAACTCCCGTGGGAGGCCATTCCCGAACAGTGCACACCAGTTCATCGCTCGTTTCAACAATTGTTTTGTCAATCATCCCAAGATCAACCCCCAACTCCCGCTGGTTTCACCTGCCTTCAGATTACCACTGGGACCCCCCGGACGTCAATGCCTCAGCAAGCTTGACCTGGAATATAAGCATCATTCGTCCCCACGCCGATCAAACAGAGCATAACTTGATCCTGGCGGTTCCTCAACGGGGGCGGGCACTATTTTGACACAGGACCATTCCGAGACAGCTTCACGAGTCGGCGAATTCGAGTGTCTGAGACATACGCGCTCGCGACATCCTGACAACTCCACCGCGACGTCCGTTACACCTCTTTTCTCATATAAGATATCCAGCCACGATCTCGGAGGAGAGTGAGAGCAGCTTCAGCCGTAATCACACCCAGGTCATATAATCCAAGGCGTCATTTTCTGTGGCCATTGTGTCACCTGCTGGACGAAAAAGGGTATATCAATCTCACCAAAAGAAAAAAAGGAAAAGGGATCATTGCCCACCATGAGGTCGGGACATCTTTTCTACTCACTCTGTGCGGCGGCGCCTCTCGCCATGGCAACACCGGTCCTACCTCACCTTGTTATGGTCAAGACCCTCGACGAGACAGTGTCAGACCCGCCATCAGGACCAGTCGGTTACCAGCCTCCGGCGACCATCACGACCGCAGGGGCAGCGGGGCCAAAGACGGAGGTCCTGCGGCCCGTCGACCGACAATCATTCATTGACGACGGCGTGGCACGGGAACCGGCCTTCGACAACCGGCCATTATCGGCGTCGGCATCCGATCTCTCACGGCTTGCCTCGGAGGTGCTCTCGTCGGCCGGGCCGTTGTCGTCGGACCTCCTGGAGGCGCTGGCGAAGCTGCAGTCTGGGGAGTCATTATCAGGAGAGGCTGAGGCCGACACAAAGACGCAGTCGGCGTCGGAGTCTCAATCAGGATCCTCGCCGCGCAGGAAAATGTCGGTCGGCTCATTAGTGAGGCTCGCATCGAACCGGGACGGAGGCGTGCTGCGCATCAAGCAGCACGTCGAGGCACACGCCGGAGACTCGGCAGCCATCCGAGGTGCTCATCAGCTGCACCCATGTGCGGCCCAACACGCCGACGTACTGGTCATCGGGATGGTGTTGACGTTCCTGCTTGTGGTTCTCATGATGGAGACGTGGCAGCCTGTATCCAGGACGTGAGTGAGACCCTTTTTCTTCTTTTCTACAGCGGAGTGGTAGATTCGGCGTTGCTAACACTTGTTGCCTATTAGGGTTCGCCGTATCTTGAGAAGGGAGGGTGCCATCCGCCTTCAGGACGACGTCGAGACAGTACGGGCCATGTCTGTCCGAGCACCGGGCCTGGACATCCCCGAGACGATTGACGAGAAGCCAGAAGAGGAACATGACGACGAGGACAGTGACAGTGGCGCCGAGCCATGGGTGATATGATCATCACCATCAGCGGGAGGAAAAGGAAGCAGTGTGTATTGTCTTGGGCATAGCGGGCGTTTTCGGATGGGTTTCGATGGTGTTGGTGTGTTGAAAGAGATTTATTGTGTATCCCACCAAGGGGTCCAAGGGCTGTGCGATGACCGTGAGCGAAGTGTCACCACTAGGCACCGTCGAGATGATGTTCTCGACTAATTCCAGGGGGCGATTTAGCCACCCTCTCCATCGTTCGCGGCCACATACCGAGCTGGCATGGCAAGAGAGACCTGGTCAGATGCGGTGGCGAGGCCGCGGGCAGAAAGGGGTCGCACCCCTTGCGAGCAAGTAAGCTGTGAGCCGGCCGTGCGAGTGAACTCGGTACGAAAACACAAAACAGATAATCCAATAAAGAATATTCCACAAACCAGGAGGGCGGGAACTTGCTGTTTGACGAGAGACATGCCCCAACGTTACGAGCCAGATGGCAGCTGCACTGACGACACCACTTGGGAGACACACGAGCATTCCACAGCCCTCTTCATGCCATCGCGGTCTGAGTAGCTGCGCGCGTTCAAGACTCGCCTCTCGCCTCCCCGCCCGCTTACCTTGGACGGCCAAAAGAAATCCACGAGCAGAGCAGAATCCACTTCTCACTCTTCACTTTTGCCGTACGGATTCTCTCATCAACGATGTCGCACATGTGTCACATGCCGCTGTGTGCCCTGCGTGCATGACAGCGAATCAGTGCCCGGGTAGCACGGGGGAGCCGGCGAACAGCTCTGGCTCTGCTAGTCTAGCTGCTTTGTTGGGAGAGAGAGGCTCATCGGCCATTCCCGACGCCGCCGCCGCCTCCGCCGTCCCGGGAGGAACCTCATGGGGTGCATGCACGCAGCTTGGCAAGCTCACTGCCCCCAAAACTGTGGGGCAGCTGCAGCAGCACCTCGCATACCGCACATACCTAACGTCCGAGGGACGGGAGAGAGGGGCAAAGGGGAAAAGAAGCTTTCTGCTCTTTCTTGCTCACTTGCATACGAGCAAGGCTGAGCCACATACAGGGCGGGGATTCCGGGCGGGATCGCAACAAAAAGTCTATGGGGAGAGAGTCTCTTGTCATGCATGCATGGTTGGAATGGGGCGCGACTGACAGAGGTATCTGCAGCGGGAACAGGTCAGCTGGTCAGAAGCGTGGGTCCACGGTCCCCGATGAGACCAACACTAGCAATGTTGAGATATTGTGTTATTGATTACAGCTCGGACTGGACTGGTAACTGGCCGTCCCAGCAGAGAGGATCGGCCCAGCCAATTACTGCACCGGCGCGGGCGTGTGGCGCGGCATGTTGGGCTGGCCGTGCAGCCGTGCAGCCAGCCATGTCATCTCTCACTGAACCGGGGTACAGTAATATTCTACTGCTGTGGATGTGACTGCAGTGTGTGGCCGTCACTTTTTGCAACAGTGCGGTGGAATGGGGTTGGTCTTGTTCCTGTGGGATGCCGGGGAGGAGGAGGGACAAGATTGGTCTGCCCTCCTCCTTCCTGCCCAAGTCATGATGTTGTGTTTGCCAGCAGCAACAACACCAACGACAACAACAGCAACAACAATAATGATTACAACAGCTGCACGCAACCGATGGGCACAATGAGCAACGGTGTCCGACGACACACAACCACCACACCACACACCAAAAAATACGCACGAACCCCGGGCCCGCGGGGTCTTGGCAATGGCAATGGCACATGGGGTGCCGTACATTAGCTCCACGAGCGGCTCCAACATGGGCTGCATTGCTGCACGCCTGCATATGGTCCGCCAGGATCGCCAACAAGCAAGGGATGCTCTGAGCAATGAGCAGTTGACGATCAGAGGGGCAGAGGGGCTCCCCGTTTCAATGGCGCAACATGTCTCCTGCACGACAGTGGCAGAGAACCACACACACGCCAATCCAACCCCCCCGAATCCAAGCCACAGTCATCAATCAGTCGGTTCCTGGCAACAGGAACAAGCTCAGCCCTCCTCCTTCCTGCTTCTCTCTCTCTTTCCCCTTGTTGTCTCCTCTGCAGCCCAGCCCAGCCCAGCCCCAGCCCAAGGCCGAGGCCGAGTCCTTCCTGCAGCTGATGCAGCAAGATCTACCTTACTTATTACCTCGCCCGTCGCTCTGTCCGACCTATGATATAATAAAGCACGTTGCCTTCTTTCTGTCCCTCTGCATCTCTCACTCCTAGAGCTGTCTGCCTGACCCGACTGGCTGGTTGTCCTATCGCGTGACCCGACCAATTGCTGCAGGGTCTTGCCCATTGGGAATTGCTACACCAGCGCGAAATTGTCACGATCTCTCTGAACTACCCTCCCGACCCCGCGTTGCATTCCTGACCCAGCCACCTGGGCCGTCTCCCTACCCCGCAGTGCGGGTCCCCTAAATACTGTAGCCTATCGAGAGCCCACCCCATCGCTCCTCAAAAGCTCAGCTCACCCGCTGCCCAGGGCCAACGTTGCTGTTGCTGCTTGCTTGCCCATAGCTCAGGCTCGAGCTCAGTTCCGGAACCGAGAACCCTGCCTCAGACCCTCCCAAGACCACGGGCCGACACGCTCATGTCTCTGCAGGTCGAGGACCACCGAAGAACTCGGTCGCGCTCTCCAGGCCGGCGCGACCGCAGCCGCAGTAGAAGCCGTGGCCCTCCCTTGATCGTCGAGACCGACCCATACGGCGATAGGGAGAGGGAGCGCACGTACGAGCATGAGGAGCACCGCTATCATGCGCCCCCTTCACCCAGCGACGATGCTTATTATCGCCGCCCGAGGAGCCCCAACGTCGAGAACGGCGCGCGGGCCTCCTACGGCGACCTGAGGTACGACGATGACTACCGCAGGGACAGCCCCAGGGAAAGGCACTCCGACTCGGACAGGGAGCGTGATAAGGGGCGTGACCGGAACTCACTCATGGACGCCTTCCTCCCGCAAAAGTACGCCAAGAAGCTCGAGAACTCGGACGCCTACAACTATATGACCGCCCCCATCTCCGACAAGTCCAGGGAGCGGTCGCGCGACCGCCGCGCCCAGAAGAAGGAGAAGCTCGAGGAGGACCTCGCCTATGGCAAGCTCAACTCCCCGCCCACCAAGGACGCCCGGCCCGTGTCTCCGCGGCCCCCAGCCTCTCCGCGCCACTCGCCCTCGCCCTCGTACGAGTATGGCAAGCCGCCCCAGTGGGAGTACGAGCGGGAGGAGAAGCTGGCCTCGTACACCTCCCGGGACCCGCGATACAGCTCTGATGCCCTTGGCGTTAACCACGGCCACGGCAGCTCCTCGCGCGCGCGCAGCCGGAGCCCCGCGCCGGGCCATCGGGACCGGGATCGGGATCGGGACAGGGACAGGGATCGCGAGAGGAAGTCCCACTCCCACCGGGACTCGCTCACCGTCGATCCCCGCGGTTCGTTGGCCAGCGTCGTCACCGTGGAGCCGGGCGAGGCGCCGCGCAAGAGCGCCATGAAGCGGTCTTCGTCGCCGCAACCGCCCGTCAACAGGATGTCGTCGCTCTCTGTGTCAACCCCGTACCATCCTGGCGCGGGCGGTCTCTCGGCGTCGGCCGCTCCGGCATCCCCGCTGCTCGAATCGTACCACGGGACATACCAGCAGTCGTCGCCGATGCCATCACCACTGCTGATCCCGACAAACTTCCACTCGGGCGATGCGCAGGTCATGGATGTCTCGCCGATCGGGTCCGAGGACGAGCGCAGCGGCAAGAGGCGGTCGCGGCGGGCACGGTTTGCGGACCCGGAGGACGACGCGCAGCGGCTGGCTGATGCGCTCAAGGGTAGCAAGCCCCCGCGCACGGAGCCGCTGATCGAGATCCTGCCCGGCATGACGCACGAGCAGATAATGAATCTGCGGGCTGAATACAAACGGCTGGTCAAGACGGGCCCGGAGCGCAAGGGAGTCAACGTGGCTAAGCACATCCGCGTGCGGCTCAAGGATGAGGACCCGTCGCTGATGAAGGCGTGCTACGCGACGGCGCTGGGCAAGTGGGAGTCGGAGGCGTACTGGAGCAGCTTCTGGTACCAGGGCGACAAGACCCGGCGCGAGCTGCTGATCGAGAGTCTCATGGGGCGCACCAATGACGAGATACACGAGATCAAGGATTCCTTTACGGACAAGAAGTACAGCGACAGCCTCACCCGCTGCATGAAGCAGGAGCTCAAGGAGGACAAGTTCAAGAAGGCCATCCTGATGGTGTTGGAAGAGCAGAGGATGGAGGACTATGACCACCACGGTCGCCCGCTGGAAATCGATTACGACCTGGTCAGTGGCGATGTGCACACCCTCCACAAGGCCGTCAAGGCCGAGAAGGGCGGCGAGAGTGCTATGATTTCCATTGTCGTCATGCGCAGCGACAGCCACCTGCGTGAGATCCTGCGGGTGTACAGCGAGGAGCACCGCGCCAACTTTGCGAGGGACGCGCTGAAGAAGAGCGGGAACCTGGTGGTAAGTTCTACAGCCTAGCAGAAAACTTGCGATCCGTATGATACTTCAGCAACTAACACAGATACTCTCTCTCAGGGCGAACTCCTCGCGCACATCCTCAACGGCGTGATCAACAAGCCGGTGCGCGACGCGCTGCTGGTGCACCACGCGCTGACGGCGTCCAAGAAGGACGGGCTGCGGCGCGAGCTGCTGACGTCGAGGCTGGTGCGCTTCCACTGGGACCGGCACCACATGGCCGCCGTCAAGCGGGCGTACGCCGAGCGCTACGGCAAGGACATGATGGAGGCCGTGCGGGACGGCACGTCCGGGGAGTGGGGCCAGTTCTGCCAGGAGCTGTGCATCTCGCGCATGCCCGACGACGTCAAGAGGGTCGAGAGGATCCAGCTGTCGAGGTGATCTGCCCGGGGGGTTTTATATGTGGGCGTGGAGACAGGGAAAGTTAAAGTGGTGGTGTTGTTAATGCGCCTTGGGTTACGGCGATTGATGATGATGACTTACCATGATGACCACGATGTGACGGAGATACAATTTACGCATGATGAGAGATTTGTGGGAGGAAAGGGACGAGGCCCAATTGGATATTACTGAAGTGGTGGTGGGTTGGTAAAGAGTGTGTGTACCTGAATGTGTCTCCGTCATGTGCATTTAATTCTTACTGGAAGAGAGGCTTTCACAGGCTGTTTTGCATATATATGGCTTTGATACCCGGTCGGACTGGGAATAGGAAAAAGAGACGAGAGTTTTCACATGGAATATGCTTCAATGGCAGGGAATCCGAAATGCTCCATCCTTATGAGATGCCAGGTCCACAGTCATTCCTTCCGATTTATACTTCCGATGCTCAAAGACTGGCAATAACGCCGGAAATTACACCTCTGTCCGTCAATATTCCCACGGGCAATTCCCCATCACATTTACTTTTTTAATACTTCCCCCAAACTCTCCCAATCTGATCATCCAGTGCCAATCCCTTCTGTCTCCACTCGATCTGCCAGCGTTTCATCACCATGCTTACATACTTACCTGTGTCTCTGCAGTCATCGAGATGGCGTGCGCCATTCCATGCCAACTCCCCGCAGACAGAACTTCGGAATCAACCACAGCGAACCAATCCCCTCCCAGAAAAGGGTCATCTTGACTGATCTATGCCGAGGCAGCAGGAAATCAATTAATCTACGCGGAGACGAAATGCTGCACTAAAAAAGGCCTGCTGCATTGCTGACATGAAGCCTATGCGCTCCAATCCATCAACCCCCCCCCTAAAGCTCCGCCGCATTCAGCGGACGTGGTACCCTTGACACTCCGTCAACTGCACCTCCACACACACACACATGCCCCCTTGACCGGTGCCGCCTGTAGATCACGATCGACTTGCAGAAAAGAGAAAAGCTTGGATCATCTTGACTGCTGACCTGCCCCATCCCCCACAAACGGCCCCCTCGGATCGACCCGTCCTGCCGACCAAATGCCGGGCATTGCGTGGGGATGAATGCGCAATGGGGCAAGACGCAACTGAGTGAGGCCTACCTTTCTCTTATCACGATATCGGCCTTTCGCGCCCGCGACGAACGGCACACACTGCAGCGTGGACGTCACATCGTGCAGGCAGGACGGGCCAGCGCTGACGTCTAGTGACTGGCACGGGGAGAGAGGAGGGGGGTTGGTTTTCACTTAGACTATACTGTCCTCACCAACGGCAAGCAGGCCCGGAGGCGGCCGCCGCGGTTGGACTCTCTTTGGCTGCAAGGTTCCTCCATTCCTCTTGTCTGCCAGGCATGTGCTCTCTCGGCTGGGGCTTGGTGAAGCTTTTCGGCATTCAATCAAGCACCCGAACAAGTGTGCTGATGTGAGAATATAGCTGTGGATCCGGGGTAATGCGCATGGTGCGAGGGCATCGTTGGCTGCGACTCCACGTCAGGTTCGCTTGATGGTGATACCTGAAAGGCAGGCATGCATGCACGCCCTTCGGCATCGGCGGTTGTGGTGCGCCCCGATACCCCGTTGACCATGCGGGGGTTTGGACGGAATTGGGTTGCTTTGGATGGAACTTTGATCCGACTTGATGTTTATATATGTCTGCGCTGGCCCTCTGGGACCCATGGGTCCATCGAGTGGTCCCGCCACGTTGGGCTGTGTCTGCTGTCATTGAAGCTGCACACTCACACATACTCGCAGACTACCAAGTACCCATCGCGACGTTGCCAAAGGTTGAGCCATGTTGCAATACGCTGTTGACCTAGGCTCTCAGGCCGGACTATCCTCCGCCTATAGCCAACTCATAGTCGGCGCGGCCGTGCTCGGGCTCGTGCTGTATGCCTGCTTCCGCGAGCCAGGTCTATACGAGGGCATACCGACCTTCGGGATTGATGAAAAGGGCTGGATGAGGATCGAAAAGGCGCGACGCAGGTACTCAGAGCAGGGGACTCAGCTCGTCGCAGAAGCTATCCAGAAAGTATGATGATGCCCCGACTCTCCAGAGAGAATACCTCGGTATGGGGTTGACGTTGACATGCCGTTTCGAGTACAGTTCTCGCAGCCCTACCAACTCGCCACCGATGTAGGCGTCAAGATCTTCCTTCCGGCCCGATTCGCCGAGGAGATCAAGAACATCAAGCAGTTGAGCTTCAAGAAGGCTATCTCGGAAGTAAGTCTGGGACCCGGGAAAGACGGAGCGGATCGTGTTGGGAACTCTGCTGAAAGTCAAACGCAAAGGAGTTCTTTCTCCGATATCCGGGCCTTCAGGCAATGAACACACTGTCGCACCAGCATGACATCCTGCAGAAGGTGACCCGGCAAAACATCACACAGTCTCTGAGTTCGTCGCCCCACTAAGGAGATTTTGCGTGCTTTGCCCTCGGCCAGCCAGCCAACTGATAGCTCTCCCAGATCTGATCACCGATGATCTCTCCGAAGAAGCCAGCTTGGTACTGGAGGAGAAGCTGGGCGACAGCAAGGGTATATCCGCGCAGCCCTGTCTGCTGTTTCCCGCAGCATCCTTACTAACATGCCACCATCGCAGAATGGACGTCCATGACCCTCAAGCCTTGCATCCTTGATATCGTGGCCCGGCTCTCGTCGCGCCTATTCGTCGGCGAAGATCTCTGTCGAAATAAGGAATGGCTCGAGCTAGCCAAGAACTATACACTGGATACCATGGCGGCCGGACGAGTCTTGCGCAGCTGGCCATTCGCACTCCGTCCCTTGATGGTATGGATCCTCCCAGAGTGGAAGAAGGTCAGACAGGACGTCGCGGACGCGAGGAGGATCCTCGAACCGGTGGTCGACAGGCGTTTAGGGTTGAACCGAGCGGCAGATGCAAAGGGTGTACCGCGGCCCAAGACGAAAGACACAATCCAGGTAAGACACTCTCGAGAGACGCCCTGGCCCTGAGATCTTGCTGATGTCCTCTTGTCTTCCATGGCAGTGGTTCCACGACGCTTTTGCGAGAAACGGTCTCGAGCCCAGGCCCGTGGATGCGCAACTTGCTCTCAGCGTGGTGGCTATCCACACGACAACCGAGTTGCTCACGGGTACGCTGCTCGACCTGGCGCAAAATGAAGACTTCATCGACGCCTTGCGCGAAGAGATGATCCCTGTCCTTGAGGAACAGAACCCTGTTGAGACCGGTGATGCTGAAGGGACTGTGAAGACGTCCTGGAAGAAGAACAGCCTCTATAGACTGAAGCTATTGGACAGTGCACTGAAGGAGTCTCAGCGCTTACACACCAGAGACATCGGTGAGCTCAACTGTAGCGGTCTCCATCTTGGACGATAACTGACCCGATACTCGCAGCCTCTATGCGACGCATCGCCGAGGCCGACGTCAAGCTCTCGGACGGCACTGTAATCCCCAAGGGAGCCTTCACCTGGGTCACCCTGGACGCATACAGAAACCCAGACATTTATGCCAACCCGGAGGAATACAATCCACGGCGGTTCCTTGACCTCCGCAATCAGCCTGGGCAGGAGAACAAGTGGCAGTTGGTCAGCACGGCCGCCGAACACCTCGGATTTGGACATGGCGAGCACTCATGCCCAGGACGCTTCTTCGCCTCCAACGAGGTCAAGATTGCGCTTGTGCACTTGCTGATGAAGTACGACTGGAAACTGCCGCAGGGCCAACGGCCCGGAGACGTGGTGAAGGGGGGAAGTGAAAGGGGTGTTGACGGGGAGGCGAAGGTCCTCTTTAGGAGGAGACAGGAGGAAGTCAGAATGTGATGACTTGCAGAGAAAGAGCAAACGAAGTTCGAGAAATTGACTCCAGGGGTTTTTGTTGGGATTCGTAGTGAAGCGAGGGGCATCAATTTGTCGTGGACATATCGAGTTGATCATCAGTTTGTCGTTCATCGATTAGGCGCAGGCATCATATTGATTTCAGCCGACCCCAGTCAACCTGGATAAAGCCCTTCCTGTGTGACGTAGTTTCCTTCTTTTGTTCTCTTCAGCTGTGTGCCACCAGAATACGTTCAGATCCCAATTGTTTGGGTGTGACTTGCCCGGTGGAGAATCTCACTTGAGATGGATAAACTCTCTGGCACAGCCTTCCAAAGGTAACTTTCCGGGGAATGTCCTCTTCTCGAGGCAGGATCCCATCAATTAGGATGATCTGATAAACTACACCTCTTGATAAGCCAGCGTCTACTAGCTTTCCATGCACTCTTCGGTACTTGCAGATGCTTGAGAGTCCTGTGAGCTGTATGGTTCCTCTAGGAAGTAAAAGTCATCCGAGATATATCTTGTACCGGAATTAACACTCGGCCGTGGTCCGAGACACATCATACAGCTGGAGTATTGGTCAAACTCGAGCAGGTGAGGTAGGCTCGCGAACGACTGAGCTATGCTTGACCGTGAAGTAGAGTCTTTGCAAACACTGAACGTTATAGTGTAAAACGCCGTGCCTAGGTCGTTTTCGGCCTTGTCAAGTGACTATTTCGACCGGATCGCCGTGCTCCGGCCGGGATGTACCGGATTATCAGACGGAGAGGAGATGTGCACAGCAGCACCGGCAGTCCGGGGCGCGTATCGTGGGACAAGTCGACATCCAAGGTCCTCCCAGGCATGCCGTGCAGATCTGTAGCCAGTAGGCGGCTTCTGGTCCCTGCATAGGGGTCCAGTCACGGTCCGTGCAGGTAAAAGCGGTCCGTCGGGGGTTGCTAGTTGGGTACGGCAAGCAGAGCGAACATAGATGAAACAGAGATGCAACGAATGGGGGAGGGGGAGCACGAAATGGAGGGCCTTGGCTGATATGCCTGGTGGTCTGTACTTAACACAGCCCGTGGACGCGTTTCCTGGCCTCTCACATGGTTTATGATTAAAGGGAACGGAGATGAGAAGAGCTGGGTTGGGTTCATCGCGGTTGTCGAGCAATTAGAGTTGAGGAGGGGGAGGGTTGAGAGAGAGTGTGTAGAGCTCGGTGGAGGTGTGCACTGCCACTTCGTAGACCTGGTCAAGCTGGGCAGGCTGGTCGTGCCTGGAAGACACGGAAGGCTTGGGAAGGCTTGGACGCCGAGCGGCCAGGGCTGTGGTAGGAGGGGCCAGCGGTTGCGTAATGGTGGTTCTTGGTAGACGGCAGATTCGGGGGGCGGTCTGTCAAATGATGACCTTCTCGTATCTACCGTTGGTCTGTCTGTGTCTGTCTGCCTGTCCTTGCAAACAGAACAGACGCTGTCCAGGCAACCGAGGACCATGAAAAGAGAGGGCTGGAATGCACCTAACACAGCATGTCGAGCCGGTTCTGTGGGGTGCAGCAGGCTCAGAAGCTCACTCAACTGGCGGGTCCCCGCGGGCTGGGTGAGATGGAACTGATAGTGAAAAGTATGAGTGAACAATGGTCGCCACTAACAGACACCCAGGTCCTGTGAGGCCTCGTCACCCCAGCACCCAGCCAGCTACGGAGACGGAGTACGGGGAGCAGTGGCACCCAAAGGAGCATAGCTCGTGCCGCTCAACCCCCATCCATGCCCGCCCACCCTGGTTGCTTGGGTGCTTGCGTGGTGGCGCTGACTGGGTGCTTTCTTTCAGTGACGCCAGCCCCAATTCCCACCTCAGACAGACCTGTTTCGACTCGGTACGAACCCTGCAAGAGTCCTGCCTCAGCAGCCAAAGCGAAGCGTCTCAGCTGTTCATAACCTCCCGCCTCCGTCGGCGACTTCCCAAACCCTACCGCTCTCAATCACTTTCCTCTCTCTCCTCCCTACACCTACGAACAGAACCTCTGCCTCTGCATCTGCACTTACGATACCCCCGCTCATCGAGCCATCAAATCCAGCAAACAACCGAGTCGCAACTTGATTTCTGTGATAACAGCCATCACACCCTCCCGCCCGATTGATCCGACTCCTCCAGACTCCCTAGCAAAAACCACACACAACCGCCGCAATGGCTGACAACCACTCCCCATACGACCCCGATCCGCGACAGGGACGCGGCGGAGACCGGAGGACACAAGCCCTACAAGCTGTAAGTCACTTTTTGTTCGAGAAACCTGCATTTCATTTCGCCAGGAGCTCCCAGATTGCGATGGGTCCAGACCCGTCGCCGTTCTGCCGCCGCGGCCGGATTGGAGCGACGTCAGCGCGCCGCCTGCATCGTCGGCGTCACACCTTCGACAGCACGATCGAGAGGCTTCAAAGTCCAAATGGGCGCAAGAGAATCGCGGCTCGGATGCCGACACTCACCGTCTGAATGCTCGTGGCAGCTGCTCAATCAGCGGTCAGAGGCAGCGGACAAGGCCCGAAAGGTGTTGCTTCAGACGCCCAGAGCGTGCCAAGAAAAGAGCCGTCGCCCGAACAAAAGAACAACACGCGCAGTCTCTACACCCACCACCGAACGGCCACCTACTTCGCGTATGGAGAAAGAGCAGAGTTCTCTTTTAGCCGCCAGGAACCATCATTCTTGGTTTCTGGGCCGAGCGTTGTTGCAAGCACGTATTTTGTTGGTTCCGAGTGACTGACGCGAGAACACTTTGCAGGAAATCGACGACACCGTCAATGTCATGCACGATAACATCCAGAAGGTCAGGGAGCGCGGTGAAAACCTGGATCACCTGCAGACCAAGACAGACAACCTGGCCAACCAGGCCCATGGCTTCCGCCGCGGCGCCAACAGAGTGCGGAAGCAGATGTGGTGGAAGGACATGAAGATGCGCATGTGCCTGATTGCAGGTGTCATTATCCTGCTCCTGATCATCATCGTACCTAGTATGTGGAACAAGATCTCACCGGCTGGGTAGATGTCTCTATCCGATGATACAATTTTACTGACTTTTTTCCCTCGCAGTCGTGGTCACCCAAACCAAATAAGTAGTTGACAGATGTTGGGGATGCAAGGCATCGTGGCGCCACTACGGAATGAATACGACTAAGCAAATGATCGATTATATGACTGTCGATCTCGCTGGCTTCGGGACGCATCCTCACGCGGACATCGTCGAGGGGAAATGGCTGGCTGGCAGGCGTGCGAGCCTCGAGTTACCTAGCAAGGGTGGAGTTTTCTAGCTTTTGATTTCGACCGGTCCTTTTGATGAACCCAAACTCACGTCTCGGTTATGACCAACGACGGAAGAGCAGTCTCGCCGCGTGCTCTCGCTTCGGGGCCTTGTGCCAGGCCAGGCCCTGGGTTCCGGGTCTTTCCCGGAGCGCTGCTGTTAGGCTGGAAACGACGCAAGCACCTTTAACGTGGGACTGTATGTATGATGGAATGGCAAATGACTTTTTTGCAAATCACTTAATGGAGACATTCACGACATGGCTTGAAGCTCGTCCTACACATGTGACATTGAGCCCTGGTGCAACGGAATCCCAGTCGTGGGTCAGACAGTCGGGCATGGTGTGTGTGGGCACGGGTTGCCGCATAGGAACACGAGCTTGATCTCACGGAGTGACGACACGGCTGCAGAATATGGTGGAACCCCAGACCAGACCCCTCGCGTGTAAGTCAACATGTCTTGTACACACCATCAATGGCCAGCGGACAGGTAGGTACCTGAGTACCCAGCGGGAATGATGGGCCTGGCATCGGCTGCTCTGCCCTCCCTACTGGAGGACATGTCGGCCACGGACCCACGCTCCATAATTCAGTGTCTAAAAGCGTCAATGGTGACATGACGCAGTAGAGAGATGTGCTAGGAGGGCCAGATTCGAAAATTTCACAAGCAACCGGCCGCTCCATAAAATACACACAGGTCTACATAACCTACTGCCTAAAACAGGGAGAGTGGCCGGTGGAGGCTGGCTCTGGTAGGAAGCCGGAAGCCATGTATGGAGTACCTCGAGACCCATTGCCCACCATGTCATGCTCATCGAGGCCGAGGTTTCTCGCTGTTACTAAGTACGAGACCAATGGTTGGAGCCAGCCATCTCGCGGTGGGCCACACTGGGGCATCTGATAAAAACATTCGCGCGCCCAAGACCTCGGGCGCAAGTGCGCCGGGTGCTCCCTCTGGGCGAACGGCGCGAGAGCCCAAGGGGAGAGGGTGGATCAGGAGGGGCATCTGATAACTTTGTACCGGGATGGGCTCTCGTACCCATGCCCCATTTGGTGTGCCAAGGTTCCGAAATGAGGGAGTGAGGCCTGCTGGAGAAGAAGAGGGTGGTGACGGTGGTGGTGCAAGGTGGTGATGACAATTACGATCCCTCGGTCCAGAGCCGACGGCCGTTGCTGGCTGGGCTCTATGCAGGTGCTCGACGATCCTGCACGCTGCTTGTTGGCGGCAAGGAAAATCTCTCAATGCAAGGCTAATAACCATAAACATCCTCACATGCCGGGAATCTGGATGGACTCGCCCAGGCTCTCAGGTCGGGGGCGCGGGGGAGGCGTGGGCGAGCACCCAATCACGAGCTCTGCAGCGCAGAAACGGTTGCGAGGCTGGCCGGCCGAAGGAGAAGTGGTGCTGGGGCGGGCTCGGGCGTTGCGAGGAGCGGCTTCGGCGTTGCGACTTGGGACCTTTGAAAAATCCAGCGCCCCTCCTCCCCCACGCAACTTTCTTGGTGGGTGTGGAACCTCCAGGCCGGAGCTTTAGCCAGGCCACACCCCAGTCGGGACCGCACACCAGCACATACAATTACACACCCGATTCTCTCCTCCAGTCTCCCTCTCCCCCCCTCCCTCTCTTTCCTCTGCGTCCTTTCCCTCGCTTTCGTGTTAGACACTCTCCACTCCGTAGCTGACTGCCTTTCTCTTTCGATGTTGACCGGGTGAGAAGGCAATTTTCTGCTTCTCAATTGGGTTTTTGTGGCCTGCGCATTCGAGTCAGAACGGGAGATATCGTGAGTCAACAACCAGCCCTTCCACGCCCCAAACCTGGTATGGCTGCCGTGGCTGGCAGAACGAGGCAATGGCATCCCGCTACGCAGGTCCCGGCAGCATGAGACGACAGTCCCGGGCAGTCATTTACGTGCATTGGAACATCTTGATCGACCGCGCCGCGAGCAATATCAGACGACTTCCCAACGGACGATCGGTGGCAGATCCCGTATCTCCCCACCAGACACACACATATCGGGGCTCCCAGAGTCTGGGTGCTTCACGTTCCTTGTTGCCGCCACCTGCTACGGAGCCAATTGCCCTTCTGCCAGCTCGCTGCTGAACACAATATCCCCTGTGTCCCCTTTCCGCCCGGCTGACTCAACATTTCTCTGCCTCAGAAGCACAATCCACAGGAACCATGCTGTCCACCTCCGTGAGGGCCTTCCGGGCCGGGGCCCGCCGATGCGCTCGACTGCCCAAGCCTCAGATCGCTGCCCCCCATGTGGTTGCCAGCGCGCGACTGGCCGAATGCTCCCGCCGCGCTCTGTCTACCTCGACCAAGCAGCTTACAGACCTCAGCACCCGTGGCATAGTCATCCAGACGCTGAGCAGTGTGGGGTCCAAGAGGGAGGTCCAGCAGTACCTGTCGCACTTCACATCCGTTTCGTCGCAGCGGTTCGCGGTTATCAAGGTTGGAGGTGCTATCCTGACCGACTAGTGAGTCGCCCAGAGCATACCTGGGGTGATTCTTGGGACACACGAGACTGACAATAACCTTCTACTCCACAGTCTTGACGAGCTATGCAACAGTCTGGCGTTCCTCTACCACGTCGGCCTGTACCCTGTTGTGGTCCATGGCGCAGGGCCACAACTCAACAAGCTGCTGGAGGATGCTGGGGTTGAGCCACAATTTGAGGAGGGCATCCGTATCACGGACCAGAAGACCCTCGCCGTGGCCCGGAAGCTGTTCCTCGAGGAGAACCAGAAGCTCACCAACCGGCTGGAGGAGATGGGAGTCCACGTCCGCCCCATCACCAACGGCGTGCTCGAGGCAGACTACCTGAACAAGGAGAAGTGGAACCTGGTCGGAAAGATCACCAACGTGAACAAGGATCTGATTGAGCAGGCTATCAACCACCGCTGCCTTCCTGTCCTGACGTCCCTGGCCTACACCCCCGAAGGCCAGTGCCTCAACGTCAACGCCGATGTCGCGGCCGCCGAGCTCGCCCGCGCCCTGGAGCCACTCAAGGTTGTCTACCTGTCGGAGAAGGGTGGTCTCTTCGACGGAGAGGGCGGCAAGATCTCTGCGATCAACCTGGACGAGGAGTTCGAGTACTACATGTCCCAGGCCTGGTGCAAGTACGGCACTCGCCTCAAGATCCGTGAGATCAAGGAACTGCTGGACACGCTGCCTCGGTCGTCATCCGTCGCCATCATCCACCCACAGGACCTCCAGAAGGAGCTGTTCACGGATTCTGGTGCCGGAACCCTCATCCGAAGGGGTAACAAGCTGTTTTCCTCCACGAGCGTGCAGGAGTTCAGTGATGTCGAGAAGCTCAAGGAGGTGCTCATCCGGGACAGGGAGGGCCCCAACGCTCGCCAGACCGTTGACACCTACATTGAGTTCTTGAAGGAGAACCCCTTCAAGGCTTACTACGACGAAGCCCTGAGGGCCCTGGCTATTGTCCTGCCGCCAAGCGAATCCCGCCCCCTGGCGACGCTGGCGACGCTCACCATCACCAAGTCTGGCTGGCTGAGCAACATCGCCGACAACCTCTTCACCGCCATCAAGAAGGACTTCCCGAAGCTCGTCTGGACAGTCCGGGAGCATGACGAGAACCTGACGTGGTTCTGGGACAAGGCTGATGGAAGCTTGTCTGTCAACGGCGACGTCATGTTCTGGTGCGGTATCGAGGACGGTAACGAGGTCATCAACGTCATGAAGGACTTTGAGACACACGGACGGGCGATGCTGGGCGACTCTAACCTGGAAGCCCGGATGCAGCGGGCAGCCATCAATGCTGGCGCCACCTCTGCGCCTAAGCAACAAGCTCGGGGCTTCTCTACGATGACCCGACCTCGTTCGTGGCAGACCAAGACGGCCGGCCAGTCCCGAGGCTTTGCGACAACCACCAACCCCAACCCACCATTAGGCAAGAGGAACGCGACGAGAGACGGACCGGCAAAGGTTGCGCTGATCGGTGCTCGTGGATACACGGGCCAAGCGCTGATCTCGCTTCTGAACTCTCACCCCAATATGGAGCTGTCGTACGTGTCGTCTCGTGAGCTCGCAGGAACACCACTGGAGGGGTACGACAAGGCCCAGGTTACCTATGTCAACCTCAGCCCCGACGATGTGCGAGAAAAGGAGAGGGCTGGCGAGATCGACTGCTGGGTCATGGCGCTGCCAAACGGTGTCTGCAAGCCCTATGTCGAGGCCGTCCACGAGGGCCGCAAGGCGTCCAGCCACAAGAGCGTTATTGTCGATCTTTCGGCCGACTACCGCTTCGACAACTCATGGACGTATGGTCTTCCCGAGCTCGTGCCCCGGCAAAGGATCCACGATGCGATCGACATCTCCAACCCCGGCTGCTACGCCACCGGGGCGCAGCTCGGCCTTGCGCCCCTGGTGGAGCACTTGGGCGGCGAGCCCGCCGTGTTTGGCGTCTCCGGATACTCCGGGGCAGGCACCAAGCCCTCGCCCAAGAATGACGTCGAGAACCTGACCAACAACCTCATCCCATACTCGCTGACCGACCACATCCACGAGCGGGAGATCAGCACGCAGCTTGGCAGCAGTGTGGCCTTCACCCCACACGTGGCGGTCTGGTTCCAGGGTATCCACCACACCATCAACATCCCGCTCAACAAGACCATGACGTCCCGGGATATCCGCCAGCTGTACCAGGAGAGGTACGCTGGTGAGAAGTTGGTCAAGGTGGTGGGCGAGGCGCCGCTGGTCAAGGCCATCAGCGGCAAGCACGGTGTCGAGATCGGTGGGTTCGCGGTGCACAGCTCAGGCAAGAGGGTTGTTGTCTGCGCGACCATCGATAACCTGTTGAAGGGAGCTGCGACCCAGTGTCTGCGTAAGTCTACTGTTTTATGATCACTCTCTCGACGTTCGCTTTACTGACTTTGGGCCCTACAGAGAACATGAACCTGGCACTAGGCTACGCGGAGTACGAAGGAATTCCACTATAGATGAGAGTAGATTGTGGCGATGCGAGAGGCATGGGTCTCGGCCATTTGAGGGCTGACCTGATGGACAACACTACACGACCACGTGATATATTTCATTGCCCCTTATGCGCCAGGAAGATTTCAGGATGGTATGAACCAACGTACCAGTTGGAGGTTGCCGGGCCAGGCTTTGATGTACTGGGCTTTATTACGGCTACCTGACCCGGGGAGAGGAGGGCGGTGAAGCGGAGGGAGCGAAGGCCCTTATTGCAGTCTTATTTCAGGCATCTGGCGTTCTGGGATAACCAAAAGGGTATAAAGCGGCTTGTACAACTCGCTGTACAACTCGGTTGATTTACTTTTTGAAAGTCTTGTCTATTTAAAGTTATTTTCTGTAGCGGTAGATCAAAATCGCTTAAACAAGTTTCGAATCATGATCTGTGTGACTGCCCACTGAAGTAATTGGATTCCGTTTCGCAGAGGTTGTCATACAAAAAAAAAAAGTGATGGACAAGAAGATCGTTGTTGAACGAGCGAGCACCAAGTACCCTCGTAGATCCCTGTTGCTTACGTAAGTCAGTGAACTATGTAATCCAACACCCTTGGACATCGCATCTTGACGTTTTTGCCGATCGCCAACATCAGACCCGACGACGCTTGTCCCGCCCGCAAAAGACCTCCCCAAGATGTCGATGTTCAGGGCGAAGAAGCTCGACCTGGGCTGCTTCGTCAACATCAAGGTCATCCGCGACCACACCAAGCGGAAGGTGTACGAGAAGCACGAGGCGGAGAGGTACGTCTGCCCATCCGATCAGACCCAAGCAAAACCGCGCCTGGCCCCCTTCCTCTTCCGCTTGCTTTGCCTGGAGGCTAGACGATCGAGAAGAGAAGAGTGTAGAGAATCACAGTGGGAACCAATGGCTGACTGTCCCGATCCAGACAAGCCCTCCGCTACATCATCCGCAACACGACCCTCCCGGCGCGTGTGCGCGCAGAGGCCCAGCTGCAGCTGACGCAGATGCACTGCTACACGAACCCGACGCAGATCCGCAACAGGTGTATACTAGGTGGCAAGGGGCGTGGTATCTTTAGCGACTTCAAGATGTCGAGGGTAAGCATACAACCACGAAACCAGCCCTGGGAGGGCGGGGGAACGCCAAAGATTGATGACGACTTTGCTGACCGCTATGGGAACTCACAGTATAACTTCCGGCTCCAGGCCATCGCGGGCTCTTTGCCTGGTGTGCAGAAGGCTAGCTGGTAGACGGGGGTGCAGGAGGGGGATGGAGAGGCTTGCTGAAGCGCTGGGGAAGAGACGCTGGTCTTGCTGTGATCTTGATTCTTTTGTCAAGTTCGTGCGAGACGTTGCAATGGCGAGCAAACTCTTTATGCACAGCGTCTGGATGGAATCAGGACCCCATTGTCTGATGGGAGTCCGTGAGAAGAGACCAATGGCGGCTCGAGATGAGCTGACCTTGTATATCAGCACTTTACGGGCGAAAGAAAAGCCTCAGGGTACAAAATATCAAACGACAAACTCCCAATCGAAGTCGATTGTCCGGCAACCTCTTTTGTGCATGTTTGCCTGACTCCCATCTATCGAATGCTTGGGCGAGCAAGTACTGCAAGCCCTTTGGGGAAGGCTTTCCGTCAGCAAACGACTACACAAAAGTTGACGTTGCCATTTTGTAGGGAAGCCTTTGGAAAAAGTCAACACTCTTTCGTTGCCGCTTTTACCTATTGTCTGGAAGGGCATTGACGACCTTTCGATCTGAAGTGGTCAAGCAGACTTTACGGACTCTCTTCCGACTATTTGACAACAGCAAACACACCTTCCTTGCGGCAGCTACACCATTCCTTCTCCTCCACCACCTACCTCTTTTCCCACCAAGCCAGTACCTCTCGATCATCAAGATACTCGTACTGCTGTGAGATCTGACAGAAGAAGAATCCGAAATGTTTCGACGACGCTGGTCTGGTCTGCCACAAGACCCTTTTTTCCCTGCTGACCTGGAGAAGCTTGGGTACGTTGACTGACCTTTCCATCGTCCCTCCTTCTTCGACTGTCCGTCCTACCGTCAAGAATTACTCAGCATGACACTCCGAAGACACCAAATAAATCGCTTCACCGCATCGTGACAGAAGTTTAACCAATGCCTCAGCTACTTCGTCGAGCCTAAGTCGGACGAGATCAGGTGGATCGACGGGCCGACCTACTACTTCAAGTACTTCCACTCCAAGAACATGCGCCACAATGACTGCCAGCGCTTCGCCTTCAACACAGCCGTTGAGTTGCAGCTCATCCACCCTCGCCTCGAGGCCCTGGGCCTGACCAAGCTCGCCCTGCCCGTGGGCACCCCTACCACCGAGCCCCACGTCCCCATCTTCGTCTCGCCCGACCTCAAGAGCAAGAAGCGCATCGTCCTCATCGTCGGCGAGAGCGAGCAGGAGCTCGGCGTCATCGCGCACAGGGTCATCGGCGGCGCCGGCGGCGTCGACAAGGGCAGCATGGTGCACATTGCCAAGGCGCTCCTCCAGAACGATCACGATCAGAACAAGCACCAGGCTGAAGATGGCAACCACGCAGGTGGCACCACCGGGGCCAACGATCCCGCCCCCGGCATCATCCTCGCCAACACGGGCGAGCTGTATTGGTGGCCCAAGGGCGGCCGCGGGCTCACCCCGCGAGGTGCTCAGGGCGCCCCGATGCGCAGCGCCGTGCACTGGGGCCGGTTCAGCGACGACGGCCCACAGGGCGGCGCCTCTCCCAACAAAGTGCCGCGCAACGGCAGCCCCGCCGCGCACGTGAGGTGCGTGTTCGAGCAAGTTCTGGGGAACGCGGATCTCGTCGCCGCGGACGCGGTGGTGCAGGTCGTCGGGGTCGGTGACGGCGCCACGGCGGTGCAGAGGGTCCTGGACGCGGACTGGAAGCGTTTGGGAGGTAGGGTTGGATGTCTGGCCATGTGCGGCGGGGGTCTGGATGCCGCCTCGCTGCGGGATGATGGGTTCAAGAAGTTTCTGAGGGAGGTGAGTTTGTCCTTCTCTGTATCCTCATTTGATTCCCTTCGCGTTTGCGCCGATGCTAAGCCTGCATTTTTCAACCGCGACAGAAAACCCGCCTCTACATCACCTGCCACGAGCCGGCCAACACCCTCATCTCCGGGCCCGACGGAAACGAGAGGACTGTCGTGCCCACGGACTACGGCACCTACATCTTCAGCTCCGGCGAGCGATACTACACGGAGCTGACGCTCATCAAGGCCAAGGACGTCCTCCTTGCCTGGCTCTCCGAGGTCGACCGCGCCGGCGCAGGCTATGCGAACCCCGAGGTCGAGGTCACCTACGCCGACGAGTACGTGGGCGACGCGCCGACCTGGGCTGACGAAGACGGCGGTGGCGGCAGTGGTGCGTGGGGGATCGACCCGAACGATGGTACTGCCGCTTCTGCCGCGTTCGAGAGGCCGACGCGTGAGGAGGAGAAAGAGAGCGGGCTGGAGATCATCAGCCGTGAGGAGTGGGAGGATCGGATGAGGAGGGAGGGTAAGAGCAAGCAGGATACTGCTGTCCCTGACAATGTCTCTGCCGTCGGCAAGTCTACGGAGGAGGGCTGAGGCCAGGGAGACGTCTAGGGCTCAAGCCCTTGTGGTGGCCGGATGATGCTTTGAGTTGCGCAGGTATGGACCTCAACAATACTGACAGGGTTGAAGTGCTCTGGAAGATCATCCGGCAAGGCTTGCGACGCGTTTTAGTAGGGAACCGATCATCAGTCACATCGATGGTACGACGGTTCAGATACTCATGCAGAACGGTATCGAAAGCAGTTCTGCTGCCCATTGGACTCAAGACATGCCGAGGCCCGCCTGTGAAATGACAACGGCATCGAATATACACCCGTGGAAAAGTAGGGTACATCGGTATATCATGAGCACTTGACCACCTGTACAGGTAGAGTTCCTCACACCCGTAGCTAACTCGCCAATTCACACACCCACGCAGGTCTTGGGCCTGGTTATATTCGGTCTCGGCGTGTTCGGTCTCGGTGTGCTAGGTCTGGGTAGGGATGTGAATTGGCTGTGGGTGCGTGGTGGGTGTGTGGTGGTTGTGTAGATTGGCTATGGGCGAGCGAGTTATGTAGTACCGGTGTACCCTCCGTTTTTGCAGGTGCGAATATCCGTTTTCATAATAGACGCGGGTATCACTTCGTAATTGCTATTTTCCCTGTCATTTTCCCTTTGAAGGTGCCTTCACCAGCCTCACCTGGTACGATACCGAGTGACTGCCCAGTCGGGCGGAGTCGCCCAGTCCTCTCTGGACAATGCCTGCCACAAGTCTCAAGCCTTCATAAGCGACGTCATCAGGCCGGCATTCGGCTTCTCGAGGTCCTCCAGGATCTGCTGCGCCCGAACCGTCCTCTCGATCACCACCTTGTGCTCAGCAGCCCATCTGCCGCCATTCTCAGCTACCTTTGCGCCTGACCACAATCCGAACCAACCCGCCGTCGACTTGGTTTGTCCCTTTGCTCTGGCAGCCTCTTCTTCTTGGACCATGCGACTCACCATGGCGGCCCAGTTGTCCAGACCGGAGGCGAGACACTCACGGCAGACCTTCTTCGCTTCCCGGTTGTCCCTGTCGTCTTGCAGGACCTTGTGCAGCTCCTCCTCCGCGAGGTCGACGCCCTCACGTGTCCACGCCAGGCCGTCTTCACGGGCCGACGCCTTCAGGACGTACATGATCTCACCAATGTGCAGGTCCAGGGCAGCTTCCTCGCAGAGCTCCTTGCTGTCGCGGATGGGAGGTGAGGTCCCGTCGGATGGCGGCGGCGGGTAGGGTGGGGGCTTGAAGAGGTTGAGCACTGTCTGCAAGGGACCGTCCTTCTTGGGTCCGTCGTAGAGAGCGGCAAGCTGCTCATCGGGGCTCTTTTGTGGCGGCTCACTGGAGAGCGATCGCCGCGCCTTGAGTATAGACACGAGGATGGGGAGGGCAGCGGATGGGTCGTCGTGGCGGGCCTTGAAAGTCGCCAGTGCGGTCAAAGAAGTGAGTAGGTTTGCCGAAGGCTTGCGGTCGGCCTTGTCGCTTAGTACTGCTGTTTGAGGATTGATAAGTGGTGGCGCACCGGGGCTGTATATCTCCTCGATAGCCAGATTCACCGCGTCGTCATACATGATGGCCGCAGGTCCAACCACGCCCTTGTACTCGAGCCAGTTCGCGTACGCCAGAGCCGCATCCATGCGTTGTTTTGACGTGAAACCCTCTGTGGACAGCAGCTTCAGATAGCACTCGTCCGGACTGGGGAAGCCCGCTGGCACGCAATCCTCCTCGCGCGGGGCGGACTGGGCGCCCGGTGGTATCGGCTTAGGGAACGGGTTGGAGGGTCCCTTGACAACGTCAGAAGGAAAGACGGTCTTTCTTGTCTTGTCCAGGACCCAGCCCTCGACGTGCTCGGACGCTCTTGCATACGTCAGCAGCGCCTCGTAGTATCCTCGTCTCCATGCCTCGGACATGGCGGAGACATCCTTTGTGCCGGCGGGGCTCTGTGGCCCCATATCCTTGAGCCCTTTCCCGTCGCCGTTCGGGTCCTCGAGCCTGGAGAGGACGTCCTTCGTCATCTGGATTATCAGTGCCCAATTCTCCATGACGACGTCAGGCCGGTTCTTCTCGGCCTCTGCGCCCCTCTTCCGCATCCTAGTGAGGAAGGACCATTCGTGTGGGGTCGGAAACTGGCGCTCCAAGAACTCTTGCTGTACGGCGAAAGCGGCGCTGGCTACGCAGGTCAGGATTGCCCAAACATATGCGGTGTACTTGACGCTCAGGAGGGCCTCGCGCCGCAGCCAGGTCTTGCGCTCGGTGGTGAGGTAGCGCCATTGTTGGCGGTGGAAGCGGGAGGGAATGGAGAGGAAGGGGAGCTGTGGGCGCGCATTGTACAGGGCGGGCGAGTTGTGGGTGAACGTTCGCGTCGGTTTGGCCGGCGTCTTGAGCTGGCGGAGGAGGAACCGCCGGAGCAGACGAGGTCGCATCACGAAGGTGTGCTTTCGATTCGATGTCGGTATGGCAAACTCGGCAGGAACTTCGATGAGAGCTCGGCTGGTCGACGTTGTTGTTGCTGAATCAGCGGAAGATCTCCACTTCAAACTCCACTCCCCTACGGAAGCTTAAAAATGACATAACACGCTACCCACGACCAATTCACATACCCACTACATACACTGACACCCACCCAGACCTAACACACCACTACACCTAGACCCAGACATACCTAGGTAACTCGCCGGCACACCCAGACTTAATACTCCTAGAACTGACACACACAGGTAAAGAAATTGGCTATAGGTGGGTGGTGGGTGCGCAGATTGTTAACCTTCCGCACTCCGCGGGCTCCAACTTGCAGCTGCAGCTGGTGTAAGTCGAGAACCCCACCTTCCGTGTCTAGGCCTGCTTGACTGGTCATGTCAAAAGTGAGAACGTAGCCTGCAGGCCTGGATGGCATAATGTCACTCTGTGAATCCGATGTCGTACAGGGCTGCCATGTGCCTGCAATAAATCGCACAAGTACAAGTCCACTCACTCGCCATCCCGCCGTAACCGCTCCGTAGAGGGTGTGCCTGGTAGCGAGCCTGGCCCTTGTGTGGATCCATCATGTGGTGCCAAGCTCGCCGTCTCATTCGCCGCCTGACCTCACACTCCCATATCTATCATACATCCTCTGGGTTGAGCTAACACACCCGACCCTCCGCTGGTTGTTCAGCTTGCCATCTCGCACAAGGCAGGCGGCACCAACCGCCTGTTGGCTGTGGTTGAGACCGGGTCGATCCATGTCACAAGCGCGTTCAAGATGCGATGGCTCTGCTGTCAGACCGTCGCCTGCGCGTCATGTGCATGTGCATGTGCCAGGCCCTTCAGCCTTCTATATCCAAGACAGACTCCCTCTTGGGAACAGCTTCTGTCTTTCTTGCTCGGATAGATAGGAGCAGATATATGCGATAGGCACTCCTGGCAGGTCCGCCTCTGCCATAGAGGCCACCACCACCACCATCGTCATGGCCTACACCACCCCGACCACCAACACCCTCCACACCCTCATTCCCGGCTGGACAAACACCCCCATCCCCAACTTCTCCCTCTCCGCCGCAGGCCTCCTCGTTCTAGCAGACCTCAACACCATAGCCCAGCGAACCTCCCTCCGCGGCGGCTCTTCCTGGTTCGATAGCCTCCTGCTCGCACCCGGTCTGCACTATCAGCAGGCCGCCGACGAGGTCGCCTACGGTGACGCCAAGACCCTGGTCGCCGTCGAGATCCAGCCTGATGGGAAGCCCGCATCCCACCAGATCGTCAACCAGGCCGTTGTGAATTATGTCCTGCGCACCGCCAAGGAGGGCGAGACGGTCGTGCTGGACGTCGGTGAGATACCTGTCAAGTCACGGTCATGGCGCACGGGACGAGCCGCCCGTGGTGGGCAGAGGGCATCCGTTTATGCTGGTGGTGGCGGCTGGGGCGGTGGCAGCAGTGGTGCTGCCCTGCCTGACCTAGGCTGGACGGCACACTTGTTATACCTGGCCAGTCCACTGCTTACCTGTGTGGCGATTGTCTTGATAATACTTGTAGGAGATTGTGGGAGCCCGCTTTCTCTTTATCGACAAATCTCTGAACACACAAGATGTCACTGCTAACCAAGCAATAGGGTGGGCACTCGCTCTCACAGCGGCCCTGATGCTATCCCGAATCTTGAACATATTCGTCATCAAGCAGCGCTCCAGGCCCAAACCAAAGCTGCTCCCGCCGCCTTTCTCACAACCCCTCTCATTCGACCCCAGGATGGCGCGCATCACCCAGTACTCCATCAACATCAGCCCCGTCACGACGGTGATCCTGCGCGGGCTCTCGAGCGACCTCCAGGCCCTCACCACCACCGTCTGGCTCCGGCCCAAGACGCACGCCGAGGGCTACCTCGAGGCCATAGCCAAGGTCCTGGTCTACCTCGTCGCCGCCTGCAGCGGGAATGCCACCCAGGCGGGCAACCTGATCATGCTGTCGCTGCTGCTCGTCAGCGGCGGCCTGCTGGCCCTGAGCAACGCGAGCGTCAGGGGCCTGCGTAGCGGCGGCAAGGTCGTCGCGCCCTCCCCGGAGGACAGGTACGCGCGCGGCTCGCACCGCGGCGGTCGGTCGAGCTGGAGGAGCAGCAGCGGTGGCGACGGCCGTGTTGGTGCTGGTAATGGGGTGCACAGCGGCGGTGGCCACCGGTCGCGGGTGAGGCGGCGGGAGACGACGGAGTCGTGGACGGATAGCAGCGACCTGAGCAGCCTCAAGAGCTCAGAGGACTCGCTGGAGAAGGGCGAGGCCCCCGGGAGGTTTCGACGGCATTCATCGAATGACAGCGGGCCACCGGACTACCGTGTTCAAGTTGACACCCGTCTTGGCGTGCTGGAGGTTGTCGCTTCAAGAGGCCGGTAGGGATGATTGTTATGCCGGTCATCATACCGAGGCAAGACTCCCGTGTAGCGAGCATAGGGGTTTCATGTAAGCTTTTGATGCTAGATCGCAAGAGTACCGAGCGCAGGCTAGAATGTGTTGCAGTGGGACGCCAATAGGCCCAACGAAATGATGTGAAGTAGAATACACAACGGACAACCCCCTTGCGTTCTCCATTCGTCCAATATTTTGGATTCAGTCTCTCCCTTGAAATATTACAACAGCACTGAACCCAGCACGGCAATTGCAATAGGCGCAGCGGTACATGCATCCACGAGCAAGACATGTTGCAAGGCCAAATCAATGCATCTGACCATTAGACCAAACCAGACCAAAGCCCTCGGCTTCTGGCTGACTCTCCTATTTTGGTATCTATCATGACAAGGACGTATCTGCCAGCCGAGACAAGAATTAGCAGAGCAGTTTCATTTCACGTCGAATTTCTCCCCTGCCCACCGTTTCTTCTGTCCGAAAAGAAGACTATCGGAAACGCACCAGAGTCTATGCGAGTGTTCCGGGATGGTCTGGTCTTAGGAAAGGGAGAAAAGACGGGCAGACAAGATGGGGATGTGAATATGTGAATGATCTTTCGAAACCGACGCAGTCTTCCCAGATGATCCACCGTCCATTGAATCCGACCAACGATCCTCCCGTGCCTTTCCCCCCCTTCTGAGTGTCTACCATTGCGCAGACGAGTACTCCATTCTTGGTTCAGTATGGACAGTCGTCTGCAATCAAGGACTCAACAACGCGAGGTCTTGCCTCCCAACAGAAACCAGTGGTGTCTCGACACCAATTCCCTGGACCGCCCATTGATGACAGTGCCGCGGAAGTTCGACAGGTTCCCGCCATCGAAGTCCCTCTCTCACACCTTTTTGGAAAGCACGGGCCTCATCCTCAGCGCAGATGTTGCCCCCATCCTTCACCCCGGTTTCCTCATGCAATCAATGCCGATTTTCTTTTCGTCAAGTCGAGCCCCCCACCAAACGCTTTCCCACTCGCAAGACCAAAGCCCGCGAAGCGTAGATGCGAGTAATTAGTTGAATGGCGGGCGAAGACTGTCCCTTACTTGGTACACAATTAAATAAGAGATGCTGTGTGACCCAGGGTCGAAAAGATCTAAGAATAAAATAAGAATAGTTTGTTGAATCCGTGCGTTGTGTGCGTGTGGGGGCGAAGATCCCTTTCAGGTGTAGTAAAATATGCTGTGGGCGCGATGGGTGAGACTGACGCCGGGAAATGGATCGAAAGACAAAAGACCTAGGCCGGCAGAAAAGAAAAGTTGACAAACGGGATGGTACCAGGTCCTGCTGTGTTGAGACTCTGCGCCTTTGGCTTCGCTATCCCAACACCATTGTTGCATCGGATTAGATCCTCACGGAGGAAAGCTTCTGCCTGTGCGAGCGATGGAAAGGTGATGATATCCGAGACTTTAATTGTACACGTACCGAGATATCGCGCCGCTCAAGGTGGTTTGATAATACCGAGAGGTTATTGTCTGGTATCCATCATTATGGCGTGGCCGAAAGTTCATGACCCCTCCACCACTTGCCAGACGAAGCAGGGATGAAATTCGAGATGATGCTGGGATGAAATGGGGAGCCAGGTCAGTCAGAGTCGAAACGCGTTGGCTCGAGATGTGGCGAGCTTGTCGCAGGAGCTCAACAAGAAAGACGGCGCAAAAGGAAAGTTGCAATATGTTGATACAGAAAGCCTCCAGAGTGTGGTCGCCGTGAAGGAAGGTCATGATGCTCATGTCGCGGTTCCAAGAAGCAGCTGCCGCGGTGATAGTAAAAGTACAGGCCGTCGCAGCGGCAGGTAGCGAGCAAGTAGCCCGCAGTTCAAACGAGAAGATGGTATTCGGCGGCGCTAGGAAAGCTCCTCGTAGCAGCGCACAACCTCGCAAAGCGCGCGCAGCAGGGTCGCATCCAGCTCCCGTGAGTTCTGCCCCAGGATAGCAGCATCCTCACTGTCCTCATCGCTATCCCTGCCAGTAGCAGCGGGAGAGCACTGCTTGACAGTCTCCACTAGTCGCTTGATGTTGCTGGCGATAGCGTCGCGGAGGTCGTGCATGGCGGACTCGGACTCGAGAGAGGCGGAGAACGCGGCCGCGGGAGGGGTAGTCTTGCGGTGCTTGTCCTTGCGGCCGCCGAGCGTGCCGGGGCGTGGCCTGACAGGCTTGCCCGTGTGCGTCGCGCCGAGGCCCAAGAGCGAGGCTGCCTTCTTGGGAACCACGGCAGTCGACGTGGTGGTAGCGACCTCATCCTGGAGCTCGCGGATGGCCAGGTCGTCACGGTCCTGCAGCTCCAGGTCCGCACGACTAGTGACACCTGGGGGAAAGTTCAAGGATGGCCGGGAACGCAGGCCAGGGTGGCCGGGGCTGCTTAGCAGGTGAGGCATCGCGCCGCAGAGAGAGTTCATGTAGTTGTAGGCGATGAGGTGGGCATACAAGCCGTCGAGGAGGTAGTCGGTCCCGTCGGGGAAGATGCTGCGAAGCGCACCGACGCAGGCACTCACCTCGGAGGACTTGCGAGACGGGGGAGTGTTGGACCGCATGGAGAAGTTGCGGTGGTCCACAGGTGGCCAAAAGTCATCTTCCTCCTTCAGGAACGGCGAATTGTGAGAAGGTGATTGGCGGGATGAGAGGTGAAGCTTCTTGCCGCGCAGGGAGAGCTTCTTGAGCTTCAGGTTACCTAGAGATGACTTGCGGTCCATCGACGCAGACACAGACTCCATGGTGTGTGCGTCAAAAGCTGTGAAAGCGTAGTCGTCGCTGTCACGGCTGAAGCCCCGGTCGCCACTGCTGGTGCCGCCCCGCCTGAGCTTGCGCGAATAGCTACGGATCGTCTGCACGGTCAGGGAGGAGGTGCGCAGCATTGTGTCGGGAAAGTTGCCGACGCTGATGCGCAGGTTTTCTAGGACTTCAGCTGCGACGCGGACACTGCCGACTGGGGCCTTGCTCGTAGGTGAGTGGGTGGTGAGGTTTGTCGGGGAGCTGAGGGGACCAGCAGTGGCGCTCGAGTCCAGCCACGACTGGACCTGGGTGACGATGGGCATTCTGGAGTGACTTTGCGTCTTGCGGAGCTTGTAGAGCAAACTTGGATGGTGTCGCGAGTCTCGATGAGTCTCCGACGCGTCGTGAGCAAGAGCTTCCTGTGGAGGTGGCGAAGGAGGTCGCAGCTGATAGCTTGACGTAGCCGTGAGGGCGTACGGTGGCTCGTAGATAGGTTGATGGCGATTGGCAGGAACGTTCTGGCACGAGGAAGTCTCGTTGATCTCCCAGTCGACTGGGGTCTGGTATGAATGGGGCGGAGGGGGAGACGAGTTGTGTTGTAAGGAGGGTGTTGGCGGCTTCGAAGCAGCCTCCAGCTCAATCATGTGCGGGGCACAACCGACGCGAACTTGCGAGGCCTCTCCGATAACAACAGTGGTGACTTGGTGGCTGAGAGAAGATCGCCTCGTGGGAACATCAACATGAACAGGCTGTTCAGCATGCCCCCTCGTGCTCGGCCGTGTTGCTGATTGGGCTTGGGATGCGTCCCAATACTCAGCAGCTCCGACCGATGCCATGCCCCCGTCGAGGTCACCCTCGGCCCTCAGCATTTCAGGGTCCAGGTCCACCCAGCTCCTACCGTCCAAACCTGGAGCTCGTGCGGCTTCCTTGCTCAGGCTGCTGGTCGGAGAGAGGCATATTTCTCCTACCCCTCCGAGCACCGAATGAATCTCGACCGATGTGGCCGCCGTAGTCACAGACTGCTTTCGGGTCCGTACTGATGGGGGTGACGTCCCAGCCTCAATATCTGCAGACGAATCGCTGACCCAGTCGTCTTCGAGGCCGTTGAGGAACAACCTCCTGCTGTGCTTGGTGTTGTCCTTCTTCATGTGTATCTCCTTGATGGCGAACATATGATCCTGCCGTTTACCTGGGAGCGAACTGAGCCGGGGCCCGGGGCCTCTAAGAGGCCACTCTTCTTGTTCTCTTTGCTGTTGTTGTCTTCTGGCGGTGTCCGCCCTGGCCCTAGCGTACTCTCTTGGAGAGCACAAAGCGGTCTCTGAGGTCGTGCGGTGCAACGTACTTGTAACAACGCGACCGGGATTGCGGTGCGGAACCTGAGGTGGCTGGCATTCCAGGGCCAGCGACGCCGCCGGTGACCCTGCCGTCAAGCTCCTGGTGCGGAAGACATCCTGCGATCTCGCCAGGTCCCTGGCCAGAATCTCTGGGAATGTTTGCTCCATTGCGTCCATGGTAATTCTGCCAAATTGGCCGGCAGCAAACAGGAACTAAATTTCGGAAGGTGGAGGCGCACAGGAGCTATACCCAGATCTGGGCACCCCGTCGTCCTCGAGCAGCAGAGATCAGCCTCTGGGAGGGGCGTCACGGTTGGGTTGCACAGGGCAAGCTCTAGGGTCAAATAACAAGACGAAGCCCCCTTCCGGATGCTCACTAGGCGTGGCGGCAGTTGAGGAACTAAAAAAGCCTCGTCAACGACACAGGTCCTAAAAGCCCGAGGCGTGGGCGACTCAGATGAGAGCTTGATATTAAAGGGCTGCTATGGCAGCCAACGTCGGCCGTGGGATGGACGGACGACCGAACGGGCGGAGTGGCCCGACCTGGGGTCTGACAAAAGAAGTAGACCAGACAAGCGGTGCTACCGAGGAGGAGATGTTGATTAACAAATTATTTTGCGCGGACAAGCAGAGTGGACGAGAAAGAGAGTATGCGGCCGGGCTTCCAGCAGTGGTCGTCCCATGCGGTGACACGGGTTATAGGACCACAGCACAAGGGCCGACTGACGGCTCGTAATGACGCAGCAGATCAGCCGAAACGGTGCTGCCACACGAGACACTGTCCCGGAGCATATAATGACCAAGTGATGGCGAGAAGCATGCTTGACATGTTCGAGACGGCAAGGGAAAAGAAAGGCACGCCTGATGCTTATCCCTAGCCTTGCTGCCACAAACTCTGTCCATCAGGTCCTTGCGGGTGGGAGAGTGAGGTAGCATCGGGCGGACCATAAGTCAACTGAAATGACAGGGAATGGGACGGTGTCTCAACCCAGATCAGCCAAGACGAGCGCGGCCAAGGTCGTAAGATCTGTTCCGCTGGAAAAGACGCGAGGACCAGCAAGCCTCTGGTCATGGGCTCGAAGGGAGAAGTACACCATGGCTGCATCGTAGATTATTGACTCAGGACCGGGGGCGGCAAGCAAGTGGGAGGGCTTGCAGGCCGTCTGCCGCCTTGCATATGCCACCGCAGGGGTAAGAGGACGCCAGGACGAGAGCCACAGGGCTTGCAGCAGCGCGTCGGTCTAGTGCAGAACTGCTGCGAGGCTTGCCGCGTGTCGGTGTGTTTCGACAGGTTCCGGTATTGATGAGGAGTTGGCATAGGACGCTCAGCGGTCCGAGTCGCACGCCCGCGATAACGGTCGACGCAGCAACCCGGTCGATAGGGGAGTGTTAAGTCGTCACGAGATGGGATCCCGATGATCCAAGTAGATTAATCGGGAATGCCAGGAACCCCAGGAACCATGCTGCTGAGATGAACGAACGCCCAAGCCGTTCGTCTGCGGAGGACTGACCCCAGGCGCTCGTCCATGTTGACAGCTGCCGGCCGGGCGCGCAAAAGCAACCAAGGAGGCGCATCCAGACCAGAGTAGTGAGCGCTGTGGCTTGAAAAAACTCGTCGTGAGCAGGTGAGACAAGGCCATTACGGAGGGCCCGGATGGACATCACGACACGGCATGGCCTCTCGCTTCTCTAGGCTCTTTGGCTCTCAGACCCGGCAGTCTCAGTCTGATGATGCTCGCTTGTGCCATGGGAGCCGTCGATAGGAGACTCCACAGGCGAGGGATCGTCGTCGACTCGGAACGCGGCCAGGGTGTCCTGCGCCCAGGCTAGAAGCGAGGACTGATCTTCCAGAAGCTGGCGTAGCAGTCGAGGAAAAGCAGCCAACGGATCGACAATACTCCTCTTTCCCTGGTAGCGAGATCTGGAAAAAAAAGCATGTGCGATCAGCGGATCAGACAATGGGACAATGAGAGGCTGGATTGACGGAGGTCAGTGGGTTTCCAGGATCAGAGGAGGGTGATGAAGTTGGATTGAGGAGTGGCCGACGGAAGTTTCGACTCTACGAGGGCATGAGGACGTTCAGTACCAAGGTTGGGGTTCCTGCCCACCCCACATGGCACTAGACCCAACCAGGGGATCCCATCTGGGCAGCAACACTCAACCATGGAAGGGGCGCCCGGGAGGGTGTACAAGTACTATACTCAGCAGTCGCAGCTGATGTGTCCCTGATTAGCCTGGTCAGCAATGCGACTCTGTAATATGGGAATAAGTAAGGGGGAATATACTGCCCTCTTGTTATTACTATATTCACATTACATCAACCAGCAGACAGGAACCGACTGATTTGCTACTCAGGGGTAAAATGTCCAATGTTGATTGACGTGAAGATGGGTAGCACAAACAGGTCCAGTCAGTCCTGCTGAGCTGATGCAGTGCAGTAGTACAGTGCTGTAAACAAACAGACTGACAGACAACCACAGCTGAGCCACCTGCACGGGCGGTTCAAAAAGCAAAAGGCAGTGGCTCGAGCACCTTGCATCTACCTCCACTTCAAGCACCTTGCATCTTGGGCCTCAATAGTCCAGATACTAGTCAGCCATCGAGTCCCGGCTTGGCTTCGAAGCTCCCGCCATACGAGGCCGTCGGTGGGCTGTTGGGCTGTATAAGACTGCATGGCCTAGGTATTTACCACCCGTCTATCTGCCCTGCCCAGCCCAGAGCACTAACCGTTTACTCCAGGAGCCAGCCAGACTCATGCAGGATGATGGGACAGTTGGTTGGTCGGCCGGCAGGGTGACAGAAGGACAACGCATGAAGTCGACGCATGAGGACCAGCATCGTCGCAACGACCACTTCACGGCCTCGAGTCACTTGGCCAGAAGTGACTGAATTGTGTGGGAATCGCCGTCATGGTCCCCGATTGAGAGATAAGAGCCCGACAACCCATGGACACGAACATTGGCCCCGCCGAAATTCACCCAACGACGCCCGTTCAGCGTCATATCTGGCGAACGGACCACAGTCCGGCCCGGCTGTCGGGCACCCGGAGCCCAATGCCGGCATATCATGGGCCGAGCAATCGCACCCAACCAGTCCGGAACCGGCGACAAGTGGGGCGGGCCCACCGACGACGGAGCTCCGGTCTGAATTTTGCGCCCTTCAAGGGGCGAGAGTGAACCTCTGGGTCGTTTTTGCAGCGCCTTAAGTATGGCATGATACCTGGGCCTGAGGTCGTCGCAGGAAGGAGAATGTTGGTAAGCCAAAGCGGTTTGCCTGCACCACTATAACCCACATGCATCCTCTCCCCCAAGACGGCCCCGTCAGAGATGTTTCAACACGACGATGAAAAGAACTGGGGCCCATCCGGAGCCAACGCTGGCGTCCTCCAGGACAATCACCCGGGTATGTACCCCGAGGGCTACGATGACCACGACGTGACAACACAGGGCTCCCACGAAGACGACGACGACGACGTAGGGTCGACCGCGCCCCCGTCAATGAGGAGGCAGAGGAGCGCCCGTGCGTCGGAGGATCTGAGGAGGACGGCGAGCAACGTTCTATCCACCATCGCCTCGCGCATCACGACGCGGGGCTGGCCCGAGCCGCCGCCTCCCCCGGACGGCGGTGCCAAGGCCTGGTCCCAGGTGGCTTGTGTACGTCTTACTGTCGAACTATCTATACCTAGGAATTCAAGATACAGATGCAGCTCTGAATTGAAGACAAACTTGCCTGATTTTCTGCACGAGTTGTGCCTGAGTTGTGCCAGTAGATGACAACACTGCCAGATTGCTAACCTTGACGCAGGGATGGTATGCTAGGGCACCACTGCTTTGAGTTACCCTGTTGACTACCCCGTTCGAGATACTGATGAGCAGCGTACAGGGTCGCCATCTTCGTGACATGGGGCTACCTAAACTCGTTCGGGGCCTTCCAGACATACTATGAGCAGACAATGCCTGACACGCCGCCCTCGACAATCTCCTGGATCGGCTCCCTACAGATCTGGCTGACCATGGTCACTGGTGTCTTCAGCGGTCGGCTCCTCGACGCCGGCTTCTTCGTGCCGACCTTCTTCGTCGGGGCCGCCCTCCAGGTCCTCGGATTGTTCCTGATGAGCGTCTCAAAGACTTACTGGCAGCTCATGCTGACCCAGGGCGTGATCACAGGCCTGGGAGGTGGCATCTTCTTTACACCCTCACTAGCCCTCGTGACTACCGTGAGTGACAGACCCTCCCCTCTCCTGTAGGAGAAGGAGAATATCTCCTCGTACATCCAGCTACTAACAATGCAAAAGTACTTCGATAAGAGACGTGGACTGGCCATGGGGCTCGTCACCACGGGCAACTCAGTCGGCGGCATCATCTATCCTCTCGTGGTCCGACAGCTGATCCCCAAGCTCGGCTTCGCCTGGACGTCGCGGGTCCTGGGATTCATCAATCTTACCGCGCTAGCCATATGTCTTGCCTTTATGCGCCCAAGGCTTCCCCCTCGCAAGTCGGGCCCCATCATCGACTGGGCAGCCTTCCGGGAGCCCGTCTTCGACACGTTTGTCGCCGGCTGGTGGCTCATCATGTGGGCCAACTACTACACTTTCTACTACATTGCCTCGTTCGGCGTCGAGGAGCTCAGGATGTCCTACACGGCCGCCTCGGTCCTCGTCATGGTCCTCAACGGCGCCGGACTCCCCTTTCGCATCATCGTGCCCCTGTTCTCTGATCGCCTCGGGCCGCTCAACGTGCTGCTTCCCGTCACGCTGGTATGGGTGATCGTCTCTTTCTGCTGGCTGGCCGTGAGGGACATTGGCGGGTACTACGCCTTCACGGCTGTCTACGGTGCGACTTCTGGGGCGTTCCAGTGCCTGCTGCCGACCACCCTCGCCAGCATCACAGACAGGCTGGACAAGGTTGGGACAAGAATGGGTATGGCTTTCGCCATCGTCAGCATCTCTTCCATGACTGGACCTCCCGTTGGAGGGGCCCTCAAGACCTCAGGATCCCGGCCTTTTATGGCGCCGCAATTGTGGGCGGCCTGTTCTGTACTGGTCGGTTTTATTCTCTGTCTTGTTGCCAGGTGGGCAAAGGCTGGACTTAGGATCCAGAGGAAGTGCTGAGGCAGTATCTTATAATTCAGCACACTAATGGTAGTCATCACCTAGTGAAAACATTAATAATTATTCTCCGAGGCTAAAACACAACAAACGCCTTTCTTGTTGGATACTATGTCGCGAGATTTTAATGATAAGGCCAAGTCTGACTTACTGAGCATATGGGCTTGAAAGCTTCCAGAGAAAACAGATATCTAAGATATCTTCCTAGTTAAGTTCACTAAACGCTGGCCAGCATAAATGTAGTAAATGGGGGAAGCCAGGTCTGCAAGACAATTAGCATGGGAACATTGGGGCTTCTTGCTGCCATTTGTCTACATTCTTTGAATCACGTAGAATACTTGGAGACCTCGATTCATGAAGTAATCACAAGAGCTGTCGAGCTACCCGGTCTTGCAAGTCTTGTTCACTTGGACGGCCACCAGTAGCATTTATGTTGCGCGAGCATCAACGTAACAGACACGGATGTAGGACATGAGCATGGACAACTACGTCCAGAGTATAAACTGTATTTCAGTGATCATATGATCTCTAAGAGAGCCACCAGTTTCCTGATTCGTGATTCCCCAATGCGCACCGTATTGACGTGGCTATGACATGCCGAGAGTGGCAATGCAAGAGTGCTCTCCGCAGTCAACCGAGCATCCAGGGCGCAAGGATATCTTTTGCTAGCACAAGTAACCCAGAGGTGGAATTACGAGTGCAAAATGATGAGGGAACAGTCTCCTTGACGTGCGGATAAATTCTTCGTTCCGCTCGTTGTTGTGCTACTGCATGTACGGGGGATTGACCCACAGGCCCCCAGCGAGACGAAGCCATCGTGGGATTCATGCCGCACTCCATTCATCGTCAAACAGAAGTGGCGGGAGCATCTTAGACGGTCCAAGGTCCGCGTTTGTATGTGCCACAGTAATTAGTAAACAAACAGTGTAGGAGGTACCTGGGTGCTTGAGCTGGCTGCTCTGCCCACTGCTCCACCACTGTGGTCGACCCTGCAGTACTTCCACTTGCCAGGTGCAGGCCAGAAAAGACACCTCCCACCTCGTACTCCTTCTGAGTTGTTTTCAAACTTTCTTTATTCAGCCACTCAATTCCTGCCCTGGCCTCACTATATCATAAATATACAGAGAGAGACCCTTTCAGGGACGCCAGAGGGCTTCCAGTCACCCAACCTTCGGCCGCTAATTACAGGCCATAGGCTGTGTTTAGCTGGTCAGCAAGAAATGTCTGTCCATGATGGAACGGGCGGCGCTGTCGCACATGGATCATACGATGGACAAACTCCCGAGAGCTCGGAGCAGCCAGGTATTCCACAGCCGACAGCCGCGATGAGTGAGGAGGAGATGCTAACCCCGACAGAGAGCGCAGACTGGTGCTATGATACGGACTCGGAACATCCTTCGTCACAACCATCTGACGACAGTGACCCAAGAGACTCCTGCACCAACTGCGGCAATGATCACCCGCTCAAGCATTGCCCGTACCCCAACACGAGCGACGGACGCCTGCAAGCCTGCTTCGAGTGCGACAACACAGATCACCCGTGGTTCAAGTGCTCTCATTATCAAAACGTCGATGAAGGACGGGAATTCTATCTCGTCTACGTCTCTCGCCAGGGTCTCTGCCCTCTTGTGCACAACAAGCAGCTTCATGACCTGTGGAGGAACTACTTGCCTCAGCTGGATGATGACATCCGAAGATTGAGTCTACGGCGTCCTGGGCCATTGACTACTCGATTTGTGCGTCGCATGCTTGAGAATGGGGCAAATGACCCGGAGATTGGACGGCAGACAAGATACGAGCAGCGTTCACTGCCCTGGCACCTGTCCCCGGATGTGCTGGATTGTTACCAGTTGCGTGTCAAGTCAACCGTTCTGGACCCATACACCAGACTGATGTCGCACGAAGTGGTCTACACGCACATGAAGACAGGCCGCAAGCAAAATATCGAGTTCGTTGGCCGCCGATACTTCAGTGGCATCGTCGATGAAATTTCTCTCCCCGACCGTCACAATTTACAAAGCCTACCCGAACTACACCGCCAGCTCGAGCCCTTCAAGGTTCCTCGTACCAACCCTCTAGACTGCTCTATGTCACTGACGCAGTTCTGCATGCGTGTTGACTGTGATTACCTTCAAAAACATACGAAACACTGCATGAGCTGCGGTATGGAGAAGGTGCCGAGCACCGAGACGCTTTTCAGCCTTCCGAGAGAGATAGGCGCCACCTTGGAGAGATACGGTCTACTCTCTCAGCTCAGCGATCACTGGCACGAGTTAATTCACGCACAGTGGGCTCGTGAAGACATGACATCTATGGAGCCGGGCTGTTTTGTGGGTGTGCTGAGATGCGTCCACCACCCCGAAATCTACCAGACGGCTGAGAACCTCCAGCCGATCCGTGCGAACACCCTCAGACGGGTAGCGGAGAAGCTGGAGTCCAATCCTCACAACAATGACGTGACCAGTTTCGACGTTCTTGGGCTCCCCGAATGCCCTGAATGCTTTGCCATGGAGACGCTTGGCCTGGGGGACTATGTTCAACGAAGTGCGCCTCCCCGGCAAACTGAGGATCTCTATGATGACTTCGAAGCGTAAAAACTACGGCCAGCTGCTGGAGCTGTGGGGTGTCGACAAAATGAAGGTCCATCCCGCCCAGCCGATCAGTGGGAGCTCAAGAGGAATGATGCTGTCAGGAACCGGTCTGTCGCAAGGAGCCAGGATAAGAAGTGGCAGTGCATGGCCTATCACACCCATCACGCAGCTTCATGATGAATCAGTGGTTTGTTCGACACTCCACCCACTTGAGTTCGGCTCAAGACTTAGAACAGAAGCGTGCATGTGAGGGGTAGCGGTCCCTATTGGGAGCAACGACAACAACTATTGACAAAATTGAACATTCATAATGTACAACTATAATAATTTGTCTTCTCTGCGCAGGGCCTTGACTACGTGATGAAGTGAACACTACCCACTCGGCGTTGTAATCATGGTAAGCTCACAAAAAGACGAACTTGCTTACTGACAATGTCTTGGACATCAATACATTTATTTCCCGTGAGATGGGCAAATTGATCATGCTGTGCAAAATGGTAACAGCCCGTGTCTTCCAGCCTGAGTGGCTGTCTTGAATATATACTTGAAGCGTTATGAACACATCCACAGTGTCTTCAGGCTGCAGCTTGGCACACTACCTCTGTTCTTTCTGAGCACTTGAGGACACCATCACGCGATCTCGTCAATATTGTCCTGTGCCAAGCTTCAGGCATCCGTAATGGAGCCGGATCTTGCTGCACAGACAGCAATCTTTTTTATATAAATGAAGACAGACTTCTTGCTTCAAGAGATCCCCAAGTGTGGACTACGTAGTAGGCAGGTCTCAAGCTGCGGTCTTTCAAGAATCATAGTAATATTGCAGGTAGGTAAGGGGTACCAACTGTTTCAAAGTCACTTAGGGTAATTATAAGCCATAAAGCTCCTGCAATAGAGACAGTCAGAGCTCTTTAGGTTTTCCATTGAGTTCTGAAGACTTCGTGGGGATGAAAGTTGGAAATGGACTGAATTATGCCGTGTGGTGTCAGTCTTTCCGCGCTCTGATTCTCTTGCCTGGGTTGATCATGTTATGGTGCCATCAACTCATTATTCTGCGCTTCTGCCATCCTCCAGGAACTCAGGGTACTAAGTAGGCCTGAGGAGGCGCTGTCCGTGGATCCTCCAGCATCTGTATCAAGGCGTCCTCCAAACAGATAAAAGCCCTAGGTCTCGGGCTTTAGAGCCGCCAAAGCTTTCCCGGCTTCCTGCAAGGCTCTCTTGGATTGAGAGTCGAGAAGCTGAGCGCGTTCTTCGGCCAAGCGCTGCTTCTTAACCCGTTCGTTGTTCAAAATCCACTGCCTGGAAGCCCCGATCATCTCGATTCTGAGCCTGCCAGATTCCAGACGCTTGTACAGATCCTGCTGGTGACGAGGGGCCAGGTTCTTTCCCTTGTAGTATTCCAGGATGGATTGAATGGCGACGGAAAAGTCAATGAGAACTAATTTTGGCTCAGCAGACTTCTCGACCGAGTCTTTGAATCTGTCTAGGATCATGGCAACGAAGACGTCCCACTCTGGATTGCCAGCCTCAAGCTCCCACCAGAGAGACTCCAAAATAGAAGAACTATACTTGGACTTCATGAGAGCCTCGTCTTCGGCACGTAGGAGCTGTGCGTAGAACCCCATGAGATGCATGAAGGATTCGCAGACCGTTCGACCTGACATTCGATCCATCATGGTGGTTTGGTGAACATCCTGATAGGATATCTCTTGCTGCCTTCTCAGACTGCTGATGATGGGCAAATCGAAGAAGTTTGTATTTCCGTCTTGAGTAGTGGCGTCGCCTGCGGATTGGTTCCAGTCAGACAGGAAGATTCTTGGCATAGGTGTGGAAGGGGAGCCGGAGAAGGGTCTTCCCAAAATTTTGAGACTTACGAAGACCCTTCTGGAGCGCACACAGGGTTTCAAACAACATGTAGTCCACTGGGATCGGTGAGGGCGAGAGATTGTCAGTAATGTGAATCAAGAGGACATGATTGACAAGAAGGATGTGACCGCCGAAATTGGCGACAAAGTCCTTGAAGAGAGCCAACAGCTTCGGGAGGTTGTCCATGGTGCAAGGCGTCTGCAGTTTCAAGGATTGGGGAAAGGAGGGAGAGAGAGAGAGAGAGAGAGATGAAGAGAGGGAGGGACGGAGGGACGGAGCAGAAAGCTGTGGTTTTGGCGACGGGGCGGTTTTTACCAGATGTGTTGCTGCTAGAGTCTGCCCCACGTCGTCCAAATTCACTCGGTCGATAGCATTGACTGGCGGAGACAAACGGGACTTTGAGATTGGGCAAGTAGGCGGTCCCTGTGTAGCTGAGCCCCAGACCCTTCAAGGCAATTCAAGCCTGCATTAGTCCTTGCAACGGAGACCAGAGCATAGGGAAGGGGGCAGTGTTACACAATTCAGCATAATTCATTTGCCTTTACAATTCTGGCTCCATCCATTTGTAGGTGCCCGGTTTCCTGGCTGTCCTTCATGTATTCCTCATACCTAGGATGCGCTCAAGAGAATGCATGTAAAGTGCTTCCTGACCATTTATTTTTCTCAATTTCCAAGGAATTAAAAATACATCTTGTCAAAAAGGCGAGCCAAAAAGTTTCTCTCAAGTGGAACAGGAGACAATTACGGAGGCAGGGCATGGGAAGTAGACTTCAAGTCATTTTGCATTCTATCTCAAGCCAGGGAGCAATACCTTTGTTTAGATGTTTACCAGTGACCAGCATCCTGTTTTCGCAACCCCTATAAGATACAGGATTATGCTGCATTGATGAGAATCTGAGGATTGTATCATGAGATAGGCTTCAAGAGATGGACTGAGCGGTTTGAATGTGTATCCGCCCTGGCCACTTCTCGAAGCAGGACTTCTTTTGTTGATGTCGTGGCAGGTGCAATAGATGTCGGCCACCATGGTTAGCGACAGCCCTAAAGGCGGCTCAGAAACGAGTGATGTTATTGAAAAGATCCTTAATCTCGCGTTCTGCATCGACAAAATTTCACGAGCCAAATGCATGACCTCACAAGCATGCTCTTCTGCCGTCTGTCGAATCAATACCATTTTGGAATGCGCCAGGGAGCCTTGGAACCTGAAGACAAAGTTTCAGGCGGCTCGGGCCGTAAACGCTACTATAGATCGATTCACCAAGCTGCGGGGACTAAAGCGGAAGAGACCCCTGTAGAAGACCTAGGTACGTAATGCACGGGCCCCTTGCACCCAATCTGGTGCTGTAAGTCTCATGGTTGTGAAAACCCACACTCAACCTTCCAGTCACTGCCCTTTCTTTCGAACGTTTATAGCGTAGACTCAAAAAGTTCTGGTCGCTTCCTTCCTTCCTCCTTTACTCTCCTCGGTACCCGCAAAACTTTCTGGGTGCCTACCTCCCCCGAACACACTTCCTACCTAGGTACCCAAACACTCGTTGAAGTATCTAAACCCTGGCTTCGATGGACCGCACGCGCGGTGGAACGGCGCCTCCTGCGCCTGGGTCACCAATACGCGTTGGTCCGGCACAGAGGCTTGCCAGTCTCCAGCCACGAGCCTCTGAAAATACAAACGAGGCGTCTCCTAGCAACCATCTCGATGGCATGCATTCCGAATCACTCCGCCTCCAGTCGCAATCAACGACGGGCAACAAGCGAGTGGCACATGAACTGGAGGATGAGATCGGCAGCCACCGCAAGAAACGCCGCGGACGACCGCGTACCGTCGAGAGGGACGAGAACGACGTGCCTGTGTACCTGCAGCGTAAGAAGAAGAAATTCGTGAAGCAGGTCCCTGATGGCCCGTACGTGCCACCAGACCCCAAAACCTCGCCACCTACACTACAAGAAATCATCAATGGCCAACCCTGCATGGTCCAATATGAGCACATCCAAGACTTCTGGGCCGACGAGACCCACTGGACCGAACTTGACGAGAAGATCCTTGAGCAGTCGACGAGAAACAACACCGCCGAATACATTCTCTGGCAGATCATGTGGCAGGGATTCAAGACCACGGTCACCGACCTCTTCAGATATGGACTGGTGATTGACACCACCGGAGCCAACAGAACTTTGCAAATACCCGATGAAATGGGTGGTTCCGCAAAATACCACTATCCGTACATGACAGTGAGGCAGTCCGAGAATTTGCGGGAGCTGGCCTGCCACCCCGTGTGGCAGGGCAGGATCGACGTCTTCCGCTACGTGCTCATGTGGGCGGTCTGCTGCCGCATAGAGGACCACGACGACCCTCTCGAGCCCATCATGCTTCTGGAAAGCCTCACTACCAACAAGTCTTTTTCCAAGGTGGACTTGGCTACAATTGCCTACGAAGTCACCAAGCAGTCAAGCATCCACTCGGAGCCTGTCATCGACAGTCTGTGCCGGAAGCTGAAATCCATGGTCAAACCCCGTCCCGCCGAATCGGACGTCGAGAAGCAGCTGTTCATGTTGGGCAGCGCGGACGTGGCCAACGTCACCGACGCCCTGGACTCCCTCACGCACCCCTTCACCAATGACAGGTACTGGACCAAGACGACATCTGACTTTTACAATCGATGGAAGGAGGTCGATGTCCCGAGAGAGAGTATCTGGCCAAAGGAAAAGGATGATGTCTTTCGCCTCAAGAAGGCGGCGGTGCAGCGAGCGAGGATGGAGTCGGCCTTCCGAGATCTCCTCACCGAGACCGGTTCATATCTGTACGACATCAGTGGGACCAATACCTATTGCACAGCCGCATGTTTCGACAACATCGAGGCGGACGGACAAGATGGCCCGACCCAGAGTCAGCTTGATGTCGTCAGAGGGCTGGTCATGCCGCCCTTTGGCGCACAACTCCCGGCGTCCCAATGGCGCATGAACAAGGTCGGAAGCAGCACGAATACGCAAACAAACCCGCACAGTCCGATTTCTCGGCCACGGGCTTCTTCGGTTGCCCGTAGTGAGCGTCGTTTCTCCGTCAATGATGAGGGAAATACCCTGCCAGGAACATCTCCCCTTCCGCCCAGAAGGCTCGATTCAACCAATACAGACCGGCGACCCCTGCACCAGCGGGATATTCGTGGTGCAACAGATTCGTCTTCGCCTCCAGCCCAGCCTTCTGCCATTCAAGACGAGTCAGTCGATCTTGGTCATCAGCAACGTCCACGGGCTCGAAGAACTGCGGCAACCATGTCCCAATTCGATCAATTTTTGAAGAGTGAAGACAGCTCATCTGCGTGAAAGGATGGAAAATCGCCTGAAATTTTCGAGTCAACGATCAAGAGCTTCTGTTCATGGGCGAATTGTGAAACGTCCAGCAGTTGGGCTCCCACCTGGGGCCTCCAGTAATTAAGGGTGCAGCTCATAAGAAAGATTATGGTAGAATCGATGAAGATGCAGGAGACTACCCGCAAAAATTCTTGGCCTCAGAGATCCACAAAGCAGCTGCAGCGGATTACAAACTGGGACGACAAGTCCCCGATCAAGGCAGGGAAGAGATCAGAGGCGGCAGCAACTAGTTGTATAACTACACTAGACTGAATGACTAGTTGGTAAAGTGACCTATAATGTTGCTTCTTATGGTGTGTTCGTCTTGACCGTGCGTGTGTCTGCAGGCGGATAATACGAGAGAGAGAGCGAGAACGACCATCCTTGCCGTTTTCCTAGTCGCCATGACGTCGCACGGATACTCGCTGCCGTTTCCCCGTATTTCCAATTATGCTATTCGTCAGACGGGGCGAGCCGCTACTGTAGTGCCGAATACGGGGTGGACTCTGGGCGTGGATACTGCAAGGGCTGTCTTATTAGTGTAGTCGACTACACCGTTGTACCGTGTGTGCATTGCCGAACACGCGGGAAGGCCCCGTCCCACACGTTTACTGTTGATTAGCAACCGCTACGGAGAAAGGCTGCGGACGAGCGGTGGACACCACCATAGCACTTGCTTGAAACGCGCGTCAGCGAGAATCACACTTGTTCTCATTGGCTGTGTGCCTTGCGCGCAGCCTGCCTCGCAGCCTGCCATCCCAACCTGGGCAGGTGACGATCTGCATTGTCGACGGGGATATACTGGGAAACGACAAGACCCTATGTTCTATCTGGAGCACGCCGTTCATGATGATTGGGGCGAGGTATCACTGCCGCAGAGGAAATGATGCCCCCCTATTATGGGAACAGAATCTGTGCGACCCTTCCCTTCATGGCGCTCTAGCTTGATCGTACCCGGAAGAGACACACAGCCCCAAACGGCCACTGGGAATTTCTGAATATGTATATAAGAGGGGCTCCTGTTCCGCATCTGAAAGGAAGCATTGTAATAACCACCCCAGGAAAGCATTGGTTCTTTTTCTTCTGATCAACACAGTCCAGAGCCAAAAAGAAAAGATATTGTGAAACAACATGAAGCTCTCAATTTTCTCTGCTGTCCAGCTATGCCTTTTGGCCTCCGCCCTGCCCCAAAACGGGGCTGACACTCTCCCTGAAGGAGAATGGCGAGCAGGCGGCGCCGATGACTGTGAGTCCAACGGGATAGGACGATTTCTCCTGCCATGACCCACTGACACCGTGTAGTTCGTGGGCCTTGCCCGATGATGAATACTCTGGCCAACCACGGCTTCCTCCCCCGTGACGGTCGAAACATCACCCGAGAAAATGCGATTCATGCCCTGGGTGCTGGCATCAACTTTGATGCCGAGCTGGCCGGTATAATGTGGGATCAAGCCGTGATCGCCAACCCTGAGCCCAACGCAACATTCTTCACTTTGTAAGACATCTTAACCATCCTCACCACAGGACTCAACTCCTGATCTTTCTTTCATAGGGATAATCTCAACCGCCACAACGTCTTGGAACACGATGCCAGCTTGAGGTAAGCATGTGTACAATACAAATATCACTAATGAGACGTCCGCTAACACTCCAACCACCAGCCGCTCCGATGCCTTCTTCGGCAACAACCACGTCTTCAACCAATCCGTCTTCGACACCTCCACCGTCTACTGGACCACCGACATCCTCACGCCGGAGCAGATCGCCAACAGCAAGCTGGCGCGACAGATCACCTCGAGGGCCTACAACCCCGACTACACATTCTCGACCACCACCGAGGAGTTCAGCCTCGGCGAGATGGCTGCCCCCTTCATCGTCTTTGGGACTCTGCAGGATCCCACCGTCGAGAAGAAGCTGGTTACCTACTTCTTCGGTATGTTTTCGTGCCTAGTCCATGATACTGCTGAGTGTCACTTCTAACCGGTGTGGGTGAATTATACAGAGAATGAGCGCCTCCCAAGCGAGCTGGGATGGACCAAGAAGGAGACTGCGGTCAGCCTGACTGATATCACGAGTGTCAGCGACGTCGTTAGGAATGCTACCAGTCTGTTCACCAGCGCTGGGACTCCGCACAAGGTTCGCCGCGATCTGCACGGCAGCTTCTAGGATTTTGGAGGCAGTCCTCGGAGCATTGCGAACGAGACATAGTGGTAAAAGCTTTTTGCGAAGCTGTTGGGGAAGGACTCGGACGACAGAGATTGATCAAGTGATTTATGAAGTACATAGGAACGCTGCTCGGAAATTTGTATTTACTCTAGGCCAGAACCGATCATTTGGTTCAGGATCGGTCTGTTTCCACTTCTAACAAATTTTACATTCTCACGCCTCCAGATTACCTCTTCAAATACAAAATTGGATATTCGTACCCCCCAAAAAGGAGGATACACCAGTACATAACTCGCTTGCCCATGCTAATTCAGACATCTACCATAAGCATTGAAACACACCTATAGCTAGTTTTCACACACAGGTCCAACATACACAGACCTAATATACCCAGACCTAACACATCTAGGCCTACTACCCCCATGTGGATATATGAATTGGCTGTGGGTATGGGATGGGCGGGCAGATTGTTATCAGGGAACAAGTTGTGCACCGGTGAACCCTTCGTTTTTGTGGGTACGTATATCCAATTTCGTATAGAAACAAAGGCCCCAGACAGATGTGCAGTGGAAAAGGGTTGATGGTCGTATGAACTTGGTGGAGAAGGTGACAAAGGCTCTCCCAGATGACACTGCTGTCACTTAAACTATAACGAAACTTTAGCTCCTGTCACCCTCTGTGACCTTGCGGCTCTGGCCCAGACTTTAAACATCAAGCCCTGTACCCTGCAACCGTCACAGGGGGTGTTGATAAGATAAGCCCTACCGAGCCCCGCCAACTCACCCCACCCACCCGAGGTTGGTTTCTGCTTGCTTCACTTGGCTTGACGTCAAAAGAAAGCTGTGCCTAAATTGAAACCAAATCTTGTCCTCCAACACATCTATCTCCTCCTCACACCACCCAGCTTGATGATATATTTGCCCCTTTCCTCCTCATTCATCCCCGCCCAGCAAACGTCGCATTGCTGAGCACAACACACTGCAAACACCTGTCCTCCGTCCCACCTACCCACCCAACACCGCCAAGATAGGTCGCCGTCGGCGCGCACGCCACCAGCAGAAAGGACCCCGCTCCTGGCAGAAGCCGTCGCGAAGAAAGATGGGCCAAGACCAGTCCGGCCTGATTGAGGATGACACACCTCCAACCACCTTGTCAGAGCGTTCGCTCTCCGCCGTTGCCCAGATGATCAAAGATGGCCACGCGCAAAGGATCGTTGTCATGACCGGTGCTGGCATCTCCACTGCCGCCGGGAGTAAGTAATTGTTTCGTCCTGGTCGCACAGGTCCACCTGGTCTCTGCGCGACCACGAGCTGATGTTCTGTTCTTCTCTAGTTCCCGACTTTCGCTCGCCTAACACCGGCCTCTATGCCAACCTGGCTCGCCTCAACCTCCCGTACGCTGAGGCCGTCTTCGACATCTCTTACTTCCGCCAGAACCCCGACCCCTTCTACGTCCTCGCGAAAGAGCTGTACCCTGGCAACTATTCTCCCACCATCTCGCACGCCTTCATCGCGCTGCTTGCCAAGAAGAACCTCCTCCGAATGCTCTTCACCCAGAACATCGACTGCCTGGAGCGACAAGCTGGCGTCCCTGGAGAGCTGATCGTCGAGGCCCACGGCAGCTTCGCCACCCAGAGGTGCATCGAGTGCAAGACGCCGTTCCCGGACGACAAGATGAAGGAGTATGTGTTCAAGGGCGAGGTACCCCGCTGCGTCGATACGAAGTGTGATGGCCTGGTGAAGCCGGACATTGTCTTCTTCGGAGAGCAGCTCCCAGAGCAGTTCCACAAGAACAGGCACGTCCCCTCGTACGGCGACTTGGTCCTGGTCATGGGGACGAGTCTCACTGTGCAACCATTCGCCAGCCTGCCGGAGATGGCCAGGGATGAGACGCCCCGTGTCCTCTTCAACTTGGAGCGTGTTGGTTCCCTCGGATCCCGAACGGATGACGTTTTGGTCCTGGGCGACTGCGACTCGGGCGTCCGCAAGCTCGCCGACGAGCTCGGCTGGGGAGGCGAGCTTGATGCAACATGGCGGGAGATTGTTGGTGACAAGGAGGCGGAGAGGCAGCAGAGAAGTGCCGAGGAGCGGGAGGCTGCGATGCAGGCCGAGGTGGAGGACCTGGCGGATAAGGTCGGGGAGGGTCTGAATTTCGACGACGCACCTGGCAGCCCCGATGGAGATTCCAGCGCTTCAGATAAGGAGGAGGCGTCGCACAGATCGGAGGACTTGCGCGCAATTGGCTCCGGCCTTGAGCCCCACTCCACGTCGCACGACACTCACCAAGCGCCCATCGAACCAGAGGAGCCTAAGGAGACCCTTCAAAAAGACGACGTGAATGGTCAGCCGCCAACTACCGAGGTCAAGGGCGATACCCCAGCAAGCTCTCTCACGGCGGCAAAAGAGCCAGACAACTTGGCCCAGGGTCACGAGGCAACACCCAAGAAAGATGCGGGAGGAGAGCACACTCAAGAGACGACGGATAAACCGACTCTGGATACCCCGGGTAAATCGGCGTTGTGAGGACGCGGCACGATTGGGGCATTTCTTTCGGCAGCATATGTGTTTTTCACAGCACACGAGACGTCACGCCCATACATTTGTCCACTCCTGGGCCCGGCCCATCCATTACATGATACCATGCGGCATTTCGTGGAGTACAGGGATAGCCCCGAGAAGACGTACGAGACGATACACAGAGGAGTTTGGTTGGCTTTTTATACCTGTTTTCTAGGTAGGATATGCACGGCAGGATCATGGTTCAATTATCAGCATGCCTCGGAGAATTTCTTGGCCCTCGGGGTACAATACGGATTGTTTTGACATCAACATTTCATTCCTTTTGCGCATGTCTGGGAATGATGACGAACTCCTAGGTGACAGTAGTCTCGAAGGCGTGCGTGATATTGACGATGGTGATACGGACAGTTTATCTGCTCTAATTCAGGGTACATATCGGTGCTCGCCTAGTACGTTTCCATGTAAATCAAGATTTTTGATTATGCTCACAAGCTTTTCCCAGACAGCCACCCTTGGATTGAGTACGATCATCAATTAGACGCCCCTACTTGCCAAATCGCTCTCGGTTGCCACCTGTGTGTTGCCATTTAATTGCGCCAATCATTACCTCCTCTTCCATGTCAGAGAAGCACGCTCTGGATGCAACATCTGTAGCAATAAGACAGGCCCTGAATCGTCTTTGATCAGATCCAGCACCCTCTTCCGTGCATTATCCAGGCTCTCCCCATCGAGCGGCACTGGGTCAACTTTCCAGTCCCGAAGCAAGGTTGCTATAGTGGCCACAAACTCGACCTGGGAGAACTTGCGGGCTGGACAGTCTCTCGCGCCCTCGGACCAACCCAGAAAGGTGCCCTTCTGTGGGCTAATGAGATCCTCCTGTCCGGGTGCCGCCGCAGCTCCCTGGATCCAACGCGAGGGCCGCCAGACTAGCGAGTCTGAACCCCAGTACTTGGGCTCGGTGTGAACGGCCGCGTAGCTGGGGATCACCATGGTATTTGGGGGGATGACAATTGTCTTCCCGGCAACGTCTAGGGACGCAGTGCCACCGGCTGTCCACTTGGCCACAGGGACGGGCGTATAGAGGCGGAGCGTCTCGAGCATAACGGCGAAGCAGCGCCTGAGGCGGGGGAAATGGGTAGCATAGTCCCAGTCGTTGTTGTCGCCGAGCACAGTTCGTGCTTCCTCTGAGACCCAGTCTTGCACGGCAGGGTTCGCCGCCAGGAAGTGGATGGCAAACGTGAAGGTGTGTGCGGTAGTGTCGTGCCCTGCAAAGTTGAGCATAAACATGTTGCCATATATCTCGCTCTCTGTCAGGCCGCTTCCATTCTGCTGGGCCTCATCTTGCGAGGCGCGGACGAGTGAGCTCATCAGCGTCTTTGCAGAGGCAACACCACCAGAGCCTGCCTTCAGTTGGGCCTGGGATTTCTCTGCTTCGTAGAGCTCCGTCATGTAGCGTTGAAAGACGGCGCATCTGTCGGCCAGCAAACCAAGCTTCCAGGATTTTGGGAGCCACGGCCTCGCTTTGGATAGCGCTTTTGGTCCCAGGGCCATGATGAGAATACAGTTTTCTAGAATCAACTCTGTGATGCGTCAGTAAAGATGCGTGATATCACAGATGTCGGGGAAGAACTTTGTGAAAGTCTCTTCTGGCCATCTGGCATGGAGATTGTCAAAACAAGGAAAAACTTTTTAACGAACGGAGAGAATCTTTATAGTCGCCAGAGACACTGCTTCTGGCTCTTTCCTCCGGTGCTTCCCACTTTGAAGATTTGCCGAAACCAGCTGAAGCCAGAATGTGCAGAGAAAGCGAGCGAAGATCGTCGGCAGAGGTCGTGATGGAGGGTTGCTCAGACCAGTATTTCAGCATATCACGAGCGAGTACCAGGCTTTCAGACCACACGATCTCGTTGTTAGGCTCATTGAAACAAGTAGCTATCATCTTGCGTTGGGTTTTCCATTGCTGGCCTTCAACCTATGGGCGCACATTAGTCGATGATTTGGTATCTGAGATGGTTTAACTCACGGTACCCAGGTTCTTTCCAAAGACGTCGAGCATCTCAGTGAGCTCAATGCACTGTGGAAATTCAGAGCGTCGCCGGAACATATCCATAATAACGTCAGGATTGGCAATATAGAGCCAGTTCCTCCTGGGTGTCACGATAATAAAGGCATCGCCCATCTCATGATGTGAGTCGCAACGGTCGTACATCTCCCATGTTCGAAAGTTATATCGTGTAAAGCTGTTATTACTCCATGGAAGCTTCTTAACAATCGACAGGATCTTTGTGTCTACCAGCATCCACAAGGGATTGACATGATCGATAGGAATGACGCGCAGGGGGACGCCAATCTTGCGAGCCACCAGATAATTCCGAAGGAGGCAGAGGTTGCAGTACAGCGTCCAGGCTAGCAGCCCGAATGCAGGCCACAACAGCATGGACAGCATTGCCATGGTGTTGGGAATTCTGGGGAGGTAGCGTGGCGTCAGCAGCGACAACAGATTGGTGTCGATGACAGAAGGAGGAAAGATCTGAGTCACGCTGAGCGCATTAAAGATGATGAGAGGAATAGGGGTCTCATGCTCGGCTGTGGAGTTGTGCGAAAGCTCTTCTGGTCACGAAGTAGTCCACACAGTCGCTGCCTTCACGAGCTGACCAGTGGGCTACTAACGAGCTATGCGAACCAACTGCATACTGCAACCCCAAAAAGGAACCGAAAAATGGGGCGGCTGGGGCCATGCATGCACCACAAAAAGTCGACGTACTGTCTATTTCCAATCCTGTGGATCCTTCAGGGATCTAATGCATGCACGATCAGAAAGAAATGTAACGGTGCACCAACATGGGTTCGCTTGTGTTGTTGGTCGGCCAGATTAGAAAATTCCCAAAGATCCACATTCACAACGTCTGATAATATCTACCGGAAAAGCTAGAGGAATGAAACATCCACGGATGGTGTAAATCTGGCAAGAGGGTTCATCCAGAGCTTCAAGCCTCACAAAACCGAGCGGAGCCTTTCCATGCAGCTGCGCCGCAAGACTCTTCGTCGTCAAATGCAGTCATGAATGTATGCGACACAAAGGAGTCCCTCTCAGCACCTATGAGGCTGCCAGTATGGTGCGGCTGACATGGACAATCACGAAAGCGGCAGCGCGGACCACACCACAGGTATTACAAAGGTCGTACTGAGTAACTAGGTATACAGATCCGGTGGAAAGCCCTTCCTGGCAAAAGTTTCCCTAAGCCACTGCTCATCCAACAGTCATCCGTTGATTTGACGACCTCACGATATCCTGGGCCCTCGTCGTAATCGCTCCAGCATAATTAGAAAGCTCGATGCAGTCGTGAATTTGCTCGATGCAGAATGACGCACTTCCCTTAGTCCCAATGCGAGCCCCGTACGGACCAACGCGGAAAGAAGGACTGAGGCGCAAAATTTAAGCCGGCCTTGACATTTGCACTTGAAATTATAATCGTGCTGGGCCTCCCGAGTCTTCCGAGTCATTCATGCCTTGCCTCTCAGCCCCGGCCCGTCTGCAGACATCTTTGCCTGCGGCTCAAGCGACAGGGCACAAATCGTCGTGACGGCCCGATTACCATAGATAGTGATCCAGGTGATTGGATTTGTTGATTCGAAAAGGTTGCCGAATTTCTGCGTCGCAAGAAGCCGAGTGGTAAAATGATGGTGATGTGTAGCACATTCAAGGCCGTCCTCTGTTGATTTGGATGCGAGTTGTGATGGTGACCTGGGGGTGGGATCAGGACGTGAATACTTTATGGATCGATAATTTGAATAGAAACAGAAGATCATCTCTGAATGTTGAGGGCATATATGACAGATTAGCAAAAAGGAGGATGGATGAGGAAATGGAGGTGAAAATCGGGTATGAAGATTTAAAAATCCAAAAAGGTCAAAAATAGGCCAACCTGGAGTTGAACCAGGCCCTCCCAGGTGTGCTTAGTTTTAGGTAGAGGAAGTTTGAGAGAAGGGCTCACTGTGACTTTAGCACAGGAGTAAGGANNNTATGCACCGCTACACCATCGGCCCAACAGGACACAACTTCAATTAGTTTATATACCTGGGTCAAGGTTGGGTTTGGACCCCTTCAGACACCTGGGCGCAGCTGGTTGCGGGGTGGTGGGCATGCTTGGGGCCAGAATTACAAGTGATGAGTCCTCTAGAGGTGATTATGGCGTGATATAAGTCTTCAAAGACAGCTACTAGTCCGAGTAGATTACATTGTCATAGGTGGATATTGTACGCCTGACTTGCGGAGAGTCCATGGATAAGCAATAGGAGCACCGTGCGTATCAACGATCCCAGACATCCTCAAATATTACTTTTTGACTTTAACTGTTGCCAGACGAAGGATAATCTGAAAAGAGGATGGGTGCTTGGGGGTAATGTTAGAGAGATCTCAGCAGGAAGGCAAAGTTGCGTTGATCAGGGTAGTATGGGTCTGAGATACTATCACACGGGCTACGCACCTTCCGGCGGAGATATATCTTGCGCTAGAGTCACGAGTAGGGCACGGGCAAGGCACGGGCGGGAAGGAGTTATTTGAGGGAGCCGAGGCAGAGAAGGAGGCGTGTCGATCATCTGGAAATGTGCTCGAGAGAGGGATGAGCCCAAAGCTCACCCTGCTCCGGTTTGTGCTACTTTCACCTTGATTCTGGAACCTCCTCTTGGTGGTCCAATGTGAACATGTCTCGTGGCAATACTGTCTGTGGAGTACTGACTGAAGGACTTTGAGGACTTGAACTTCTTGGTATCCTACTGAAATATCCAGTGTTGAGAGAAAACCCAATTTAAAATGATGACAAGATCATGTAGCATTGCCTTACACAATATCAGAGATGGAATCTAAATCGTCCATCACAAGACTTCTACGTAGTCAAGGCCTCGGCCATACTGTTTTTTTAAATCAACTGTTTTTTTATTAGTCTGTCTACTATCTGCTCAGCTTAGTAACTCTTCCTCTATAAGCTTATGTATAAAGTTACTAATAGCTTTATATATTTATAAATAGTTATTATAATTAAGAATCTTTAAACCCCCTTTACTCTTACTTATTATTTAGTAATTAATTTTACTAATAAGAATTTTATTTTTAAAAATAATTACCTAAATTTAATATAGTATAATAAAATTATATTTTTTTATATTATTCTTATTTATTCTTAAATAAATTATATCTTTTTAGTTCTTAAAGAGATTTTAAATATCTTTATAAAAGACTAATAAGTATAAGGTAGTAAATTATTTTATATTTTTTATTTTAATTTTTATTAAAATTAGTATTAGATATAATTATTAGCTACTATATTAGCTTACTTAGTAAAGATTTTTTAAGAGCTTATATAATCTTATAGTTTCTTTTAAGATTATTTAGAAAGATCTTTATTAATATAGATATAAAGGATAAAAGATTCTAACTAAAACTATATTTATAGGATTATTATATTTTATAAAGGGATTTTATTAAGATTAATTTAGTTTTTATTATATAACTAAATTACTAATTTTTTATTATAAATAAGTTAGTCTTTAGGCTACTTATATTAATAATTTTAGTTTATAATAGTACTAAAAGTAGTTCTTATTAGTTTTATTTATATAATTATTATAAGGCTAACTATATTTTCTTAGCTATAGGCTAAAGCTATTTTTTAAAACTACTATTATTAATATATACATAAGGTTATATATAATTTCTTTATATAGTAATAGATACTTAAAGACCTAGTATTTAAAAAAAAATAATATAAATTAAGAACGAAACTACCTATGTAGTTAAATTCCCATGAGTGCGACAGTCCGTGTTGGGTGGCCATCCAAGACTCAGAGAGAGCTGCTCGTCCAGAGTTATTCCATCATGCGGAATTACAGCAGTCAGTCGATGTACGGACATCCGGAAGTAAGAAAGACGTGGTTGTGAATAGGTAGAGTTGAACATGCATTGCAGATGCCAAGGTCAACTAAGTATAGCAGTTACTATAGGGTAGGGCTATACTAGTAAGCAGATAGCTAAATAGCATTATAAAAGGGCTAGCTAGTATATAACTACTAGCTAGTAATTAGTTAGTAGATAGCTAGTAGTCCCTAGGGCACCTCTATAAGCCTTACCTCTTAAAAGGCTATAGGGCCCTCTACCTAAAAGGCTTCTTTTTATAATACTCCTAAATAAAATATAAATATACTCTACTTTATATACTATAATTAATAGCTATAACTTCTTATATTATAAAGATATTAAAAGTTTTTATTTTTACTTTTTAATTAATTATATAAATTAAGTAAGTAATTTTTTACTTATTAACTAACTATATAAATTAAGTAAGTAGTTTATTAACTTAATTAATTATATAAATCTAATAAGTAATTAATTAACTTTAATTAAAGCTTTTTATAATCCTAATAAGCTTATATTAATAAGCTAAATATATCTTTTCTTTATAATATAATTATTAAATAAATTAAGTAGCTAGCTATATAACTTAATATTATATACTTTATAAATACTACTTATATCTTAAATATCTTAATTAAAATAAATAAAATAACTTAAAAATAAAAGTTATAAATACTATAAAGTAATATATATAAGTAAAACTAATAGCTCTTATTACTTCCTCTTATTATATTTATCTTAATTTATTTATTAGTTTATTTATAAGGAAAAAATTTATTACTACTTAGCTTAATAAATACTATATTTAATAAAACTCTAAGCTTTTTTCTAATTAAAGGTAAGCTATTACTAATAACCCTAATATATAATAATCTTATAGGAAATTTATTTCTATATAAACTTATAATTATATTAAATACCTTTTAACTATCTTCCTTAAAGAATATTATAATATTTAAGCTATATTACTTATTAATAACTACTAATAATTAATTAGTCTAAAGTAAGCTAAAGTACTTATAATAAGAATTAAAACTAAGTACCTTATAAAAAATACTTTTACTATAAAGATAAAAGTTATATATAATAACTCTTAAAAATAAGCTACTACTTTTTAATAACTATCTTTATATATTATTATACTAAAACTATATATAATACTTAGTATAAAATATAAATATTTAAAAAAAAAAAATTTAAAATATAAAAAAGAAAGTTAATTAATTAAATATATATATAAAAAGAGCTATAATAATATTAAAGTTAATTAGTAATATAGTAAACCCTTTAGTATTATAATAAGTAACTTAATAAGATTTACTAGCCTTAATAAGCTAATTCTTAATATTAATAAGCCTATTACTTATATTATTAAGCTAATAGCTAATATTATTTTAATTAAGTAAAAGAAAATATAAAAACCCTATATTACTATATTAAATAATATAAAAGGCCTTAATAAAAAATAATTACCTTTTAAAGCATTAATTAATATAAAAGTTAATTAAAAATAATTCTAAAGATAAAGTATAGTACTTTTATTATTTTAATATATATATTTCTTTTAAATATAATTATAATATACTACTATAGTAATAACTAGTTTTTTCTTTTACTTAGCTAAGTAATAAAATATAAAAAAAAGTATTAACTTCTTAATACTTAGTACTTATTTAACTACTAATATTATAAATTTTATAAATATTAACTTTACTATTAATAAAGCTATAAATATAAGCTTAGTTATAATAATAGTAATATTAATTAGAAGTCTTATACTAAGAGTAATTACTTATATACTTTATTACTATTAAATACTATTATTTACTTACTAAATTTTAGTAACTATAGTATTCTTTATATAAATATTTATATCTTAGCTACCCTTTATAAGGCTTATTACCTTTATTTTTACTAGTAAGAAAACTACTTCTTATAAGCATACTATAGCTATTATATAAAATACCTTTTTTATATAACTTACTAGCTACTAATTAGCTACTATAGTTATATAACTAAAAAGGAATATATATAACTTAAGTTACTTAAAGAATTTATTATTTTTATAATTTATAATATTTACTTTTTAATCTAGATTTTAATACTACTTTTAGTATAAACTTACTAGTAAAAGGCTTATCTTATAATAAGCTTAAGCCTTATAAATAAATTAATATCTTTAATCCTTTATATTATAATAAAAAGGATTTAAATTTAATATTTTTTAAAAAAAATACTATTTATACTAATATTAACTACTTTAAAAAATATATCTTAAGCATTTTAAATAATTATTAAGCTTTACTTAACTACTAATAAGAAATACTTTTTATTATTATATAAACTTTTAATAAATCTTATTTATATTATTAGTATATTAAGCTTACTTATAAGGATAAATAAGGGTTACTTAAGGATAGTATAAAGGTTATTATAAATGCCTTAAAGGAGTAATTTACTATTAAATGCTTTATTATTATAAAGACTTATAATAAGGCTAAAATCTTACTTAAAAATCTTAATAAAAACCCTAAAGCCTTAAATAATTACTTCTAAAAGAAGATTTAATAAGCTTATATTATAAAACTTATTTTAACTAATAATAGTAATTAAAATAGTATTCTTTATTAAATATAAAGTATAATATCTTTAAAGTTTTAATAATATATTAAGTTATTTAATAAATTTAATATCTTATTAAATTATATAAAGTATATTAATAAGGCTTATAGTATACTTTTAAAGTTTACTATAAAAGTATATAGCTTAACTAAGTCTTTATTTAATTATAAGTATTTTAATTATAAGTATTTTAATTTTAAATATATTAATTTTAAACCTTACTTTAATTATAAAAATAATTAAAACTTAAAAACTAATAAGAATAATTATTAAAAGTAATCCTATAATAAATCTAAATATTATTTTAATTAAAAGAAACCCTTATATAATAAGGCTTATAATATTATTTTTAAAAATAACTTTAATTATTATAATAATTCTTTTAATACTAAAGCTATAAATAATAATAATTAATTTAACTTTTTTAATAAAAGCTTTAATATTAATAAGGTTAATAATATAATACCTAATATTAACTAATATAACTTATTTAAAGTTATATATAATAAAGTAAGATATATTATATATACCTTTACCTTTATATTATATAATAAACTCTTTTACTATCTTAGTTTTAATTATATATATCTTATAAAATAAAAGAAAACTATTAAAATAAAAACTATTAATTTAGTATAAAAAGAAGTTTACTATATAAAAAAGGATATAATTATTAAAATATTACTTAAAGTAATAAAGGCTATAGTCTTAAGTAGCTTTATATACTTATATATTAAGGTATAAGCTAAAATATATAATAAAGATATTAAGCTTTATATTAACTTAAATATAAGTTACTTACTTATTATATAAATCTTTATTAAGTAATTTAATTATATAATTAATAACCTTTCTTAGCCTATAAATAGTACCTTATATATTATTTATAGTATAAAAAGTAGGCCTATTTAATTAAATAAGCTTACTAAGTTCTTCTTTTATTTCTTAAGTAAGAAGATAAATAAATAACCTAAAATTATTAAGTAGTATACTAAGGCTTAAATTATTAAAAATAACTAACTATTAGCTAACTACCTACTTAATAATAAATAGTAGTTTCTATATAATATAATTATATTATATATTAATAATATAATTATATACCTTAATTACTATAACTTTAATATATTATTTTATATTTTAAAAAAGGCCTTTAAGCTTATAGTATAAAAGATAACCTTAATATAGTTAATTATACTAAAACTAAAGTATATAGCTTATATAGTTATTTACTATATAAATCTTTTAAAGAATTATACCTTTTTATTTATATTCTTATACTTAGTTATTATAAATATTATTCTTAATACTAAAGTACTTAAAATAATAATACTATATAACTCTATTAATAAGCCTATAAAAATTAATAAGAAAATTTACTTTAATATAGTTTATAATTATAAAAATATAGCTTACTTTATAATAAACTTTAATAAAGTTATAAAAGCTCTAATACTAGTAAGTATTATTAATTAAGTCTTACTAATAATATAATTATAAAACTATAATCTTATAAGTAATACCTTAAATATATTATAAAAGCTTATTAAAAAAATTATTACTATACTAATAAGTACTAAATTTAATATAACTCTAAATATAATTACTCTTATATAAAGTAAGAATATTAATATAAAATTATTTATAATTAACTTTAACTTAGCTACCCTATATAGTAATATAGTATATATTACTATTATTAATATATACTCTAATTAGCTATTTCTTAATAAAGTTATTAAAATACCTTCTAAATATATTTACTTTAATTAAATTAAAGGCTTTTTAAATATAAAGATACTAAATAAAGTACCTTTTTTAATTATAAAGAATAGTATTTATATTTTTAATAAAAGACTTATATAAGCCTTTAAACTTTAGTATATTACTAAAGACTATATAAACTTATAAATAAATAAAAACTTTATTAACCTTCTTAAAAAATAAATAATAAAAGTTCTTCTTATAAATAATTAGTAATATATTAAACTTAATTAGTATTATTATTTATTATTTAAAAAGAAAGAAAAGGTTTTTAATAAAATTTATAATAAGCTTTATAAATAAGACTATATAAAGTATACTAATAATATATACCTCTTTACTTTTTTAATCTTTATTATTTAATATATTATTTATAAAGTAAAAAAAAAATATATAATAGTTAACTTATAATCCTTAAATAAATAAGTTATACTAAATAACTACTTATTATTATTATAATTAAATCTTATTAAAGTCTTATATAAAAAGAAGTATATTTTAGTTATTAATATATTAATATTCTTTTATTAGTTTTTAGTTTATTTTAAGTATTAAAATTATTTTATAATAATAAGCTATTATAAATTAGAAAAGTTTAAAGTAATATTAATAGAATATTAAAACTTACTTACTTATATATAATATTTTATAAATTAATTACTAGTACTTTATAGGTTATTTTATAAAGCCTTTATTAATAATATAGTTATTTATTTTAACTCTTTTAAGAAATACTATTAGTATTTATTAATTATCTTTAAGTTATTCTTTAAAAAGAGTATCTTAATCTTTTCTAAAAAGTTATTTTTAAGCTATCTTTTTATAAAACTATTAGGCTTTTATATTAACTCCTTAGGCTTATTTATAACTAAAAAGTATATAAAAGGCTTTTAAAACTTAAAGTTTTTATTTATATTAAAGGCACTAAAAATATACCTAAAAGCTATTAAATTCCTTTATATAATACTTTTATACTATATATAAATCTTAAAGCTACTTTAAAAGTATAAGGTTTCTCTTTTTACTATTAGTAAAGCTACTAATTATATTATAAATAATAATAAAAGTAAGTACCTTACTTATATTAGCTCTACTTAATTTAACTTAATACTTTAAAAAGTAGCTATATTTAAAATACTTTAGTTATTTATTTATATATTACTTTACTTATACTATATAATACTTAATAAATCCTTTTTTATTTAAATTAATAATAGCCTTTAATATAGCTTTAATATTATAGTTTATTATTTAAAAAATAAAACTAAGTAAGTATTTAGTTAAAATATACTATTAATAGTAATTAAGCTTATTATATTTCTTAATTACTATCTTTTTAAGCTTAAATATTATTATAAGCCTTTTAAGCTTAAAGTAATATATCTTATTTAAGTATATAAGTACTTATATATAATACTTTATTTCTTATAGTATTTAATAAAAGTACTTATAAATTATAAAATAATATAAAGTATTATTAAAAAGATATTACTTAATACTATTTTAATAAATTAGTTTAATTAATATCTTATTAATATTAGTATTTATTTAAGTAAATATAGACTAAAGATTTACTACTTAGCTAAATAACTTAATTTTATCTTTAATATTCTTTTATACCTAGCTACCTTAAGTAATAATAAAGCTAAAAAATAATTAAAAAAAGTAATTCTTAATTTTATTTAAACTAATTACTATAATTATATATTATTTATAGTAAAAGTATAAATAAATAATAACCTTTAATTATAATTTACTAATAATTATAAATATAATAAATTATATAATAAAATTATTACTAACTTAATTATACTAATAATAATTCCCCTTCTGGGTATAAGGATTACTAAAGACCTGC
>JACBFG010000026.1:2450452-2464032 GCA_013435955.1 Diaporthe sp. HANT25 | reverse complement strand
TTATATACTTTAACTATATTTATTTAACTATAGCTATTCTGCTAGCTAATTATAAGAGGCTCTTAGCTTTCCATTAAAGTTACTTAAGAGGCATTCTCTTAGCTTTAAACTATTTTATTGTATTTTTAAACTTATTTTATAGCATCCCCTTATAGATCTTTAATTTAATACCCTTTTAGATTTTAACTTCTTTAGAGTAGATTTTATAGTTTTTAAGTATAGTTATAAATATACTAATTATATTAAATAGTATAATCTTTAAAATATTAAAAGGCAGCACTGCTAATGTTTATTAAAACACCTGTGGATTATAGTTAGTATTTATTTCTATAGCTATTTATAGCAATACTGTTAGCTTATTAGATCTATAATACTGGAGTGTGGCTGTTTTATTAGGGCAACAAATATGTGCACTGGTTGTATTATCTTGTGGTTTCGGTCTTGCAATGGCGACAGGCTGATTGATTGTTTTTGTGTGGTCTTGAGATACAGATGAGCGACAGATTGTCTAAGAGATGGTATCTTTATATTTGTCCATTTTAGGCAATTTGTGCTTAAAGGCCTAAGTCATATAGCAAAGGTATCTTAATAGTATTAAGCTAGAGATTGCATTAGCTTAGATGGCTTTAGCCTTGTTGGCTTTGTTTCTAATGGAAGAGACCGGCCTGGTGTTAAGCTTAATAGCGCTAGTATAAATGGTATTAAAGACTAGGCACAGCCTGATACTAGTAATTTTGGTATAGAACGGCAGCTTCTTATATAACACTGGTTTATAGAAGATTAAATAGTTACTGTCTAAAGCCTTGTATAGTAAATTTAACTGTAACTGCCTATAGTATATATTGTCTTTTGTTCCTTTAGGACTACTATTATTATTCTAGCTTAGTAAAGGAACTTAAAGAATACAAATAGTCTATACTAATAATAATTAGCTATAAACCTAATATTATTAAGAATAATAAAAATATTATTTTAGCTTTAAAGCTTAGCTATATATTTTATTTAGTTAACTACTTACTATATAATTATAATAATAATAATTAAAAGTACTTAGTAATTCCTTAATTACTTATTTAAGAAATACTAATTAGTACTTATAATAATAAATATTACTTTAATTATAACTATATAGCTATAACTCTTAATAATATTTATATATAAAAGAAATAATATAAAATTAAGACTTATATTAAGGACTATTATTAATATAAAGCTTAGTATAAAAATAACTAAATACCTTTAAGTTATCTTTAACTAATTTAAGCCTTTAAAAAGCCTATATATATTATTATAATAAACTTTATAATAATACTACTTATAGTACTATTAATAAGTACCTTATAATACTTTAAAGACTTTAATTCTTTTAATATAATAATATTAATTACTTATAAGATATTAAAGTAATTACTTTTAATTCCTAAATATACTACTTATACTATAAAGAATTAAGTAAGTATATTTACTTATTAATTATTATTAAGTAACTAGTTATATTTTTAAGTAATTATTTTAAACTAAGATATTAAATTCTTCTTAATATTTTAATAAGGCTTTTAAAAGAGCTTTAGTATTTATTTATAAATAATAATAGCTTATTACTTATAAACTAATAAGTAGTCTAAATATAAGAATTAAAATATAAAGCTAGCTCTTTATTATTATATTACTAAGTACCCTAATTAAGATTAAATTAATATACTCTTAGCTTTATAATAAAATCTAAATAAAGTATACTTTTATATACTTAATATAAGCCCTTATAAATTTCTATTTAAATTTAAGATTTCTAAACCTATTAATAAACTAATAAGCTTTAATCTTCTCCTTTAAGCTATAAATATTTAATTTACCTAAGAATATCTTTAAAAAGATACTTAATTAGCTATAAATATTATTACCTTTAATAATAAAGTATAATATAATACTTAGTATTAATAAATTAAATTTAATATAAGTAGTAAAATTTAGCTTAAAATAAGTAAAGCCTATAAGCTATTATTTAAGATATAAAATATAAAGCTTATAGCTTTATATAAAAACCTTTATATAATAACTAAAAAGATCTTACTACTAGTATATTACTTAAACTTTAATAAGAATAAGAAATAAGTTAACTTTATTATTTCTATTTAGTACCTTTTATTATATAAAACTAATAATAATAATAAGTTTAATTATTAAGTTTTATAGCCTTTATTAATTAACTATACTAATTTCTTTACTAATAAAAATAAGTAATATTATAAACTTAAATATATACTTAATTATAAGGTATTTAATAAAACTACTAAGTACCTTATTTATTAAAAGGGTTATAGCTTATACTATAATAAATAAAAAATAAAGTATAATCTTAAATATACTAAGGAGTTAATAAATAACTTTTATATATATAAGCTATAATAAGGTAGGCCTTCTTAATATATTAAAGAAAAGTAATAAGGATATTATAATCTTTTTTATTACCTAATACTTATAGTAGTTACTATAAGGTAGGGCTATACTAGTAAGTAGATAGCTAGATAGCATTATAGAAGGGCTAGCTAGCATATAACTGCTAGCTAGCAACCAGCTAGCAGGTAGCTGGCAGCCCCCAGGGCACCCCTGTAGGCCTTACCTCCCAGAAGGCTACAGGGCCCTCTGCCCAGAAGGCTTCCTTCTGCAACACCCCCGAATGAAATACAAATACACCCTACTTTGCGTACCACACTAAGCCCTTAGTTGCAATTGCCGTGGTGGCTTACGTCGATCCACTAAATCCTTCTCTCCACTTGCCAGCAAACAGAATTCTCAACATTCGAGTCGTCTTACGGCCGGACGTGACCATGCATCAACATAGTGAACTTCTCTGGATGGCGGAATAGCAAGCGGAATTCGATACTGGCGAAAGTCTAACTTCGAACTCAAATCTTCGTTCTGGTTTGACCGAATCCTAGCCAGACTAAGCCGGAGGTATTCAGAATGCACCGATTCTCCTTCCTCTCCACCCTGCTGGCAGCTCATGTTGGTGCAGCACTCTCGGGGATCGAACAGAAGCCGATACCTCCAGTACACCAACGCAACCGGGGCGATACAGTTGAGCCATTCTGCAGGTGGTTTCCGGGAGACGACTGCTGGCCGTCTGATGCCGAGTGGTCGTCTTTGAACACCACGGTCCAGGGACGACTGGTCGCCACGGTCCCGCTTGGTTCACCTTGTCATGACCCCTACTATGATGAAGAGCAGTGTGCATACCTTCGGGAGCAATGGCTCTATGCGGGTATTCAGTAAGCTACAGAGCGTCCCCGTTGCTAAACAGCCTCTGTCTAACGAATTGCCACAGCCTCAATTCAAGCTCCAGCGTGATGGCCCCGTTCTTCGCCAACCAGAGCTGCGACCCGTGGACTCCCCGCGAGCGACCATGTGAGCTGGGCACATATGTCCGCTATGCCGTCAACGCCACTGGAGCCGACCACATCGCCGCCGCTATCAACTTCGCCCGGGAGAAAAACGTCCGCCTGGTCATCCGGAACACTGGCCATGACTACCTGGGTCGTTCTACAGGCGCCGGGGCCCTGGCAGTCTGGACTCACTACCTCAAGGATATCACATCAGTCCAATGGGACGATGCAGACTTCACTGGAACGGCCCTCAAATTGGGCGCAGGAGTTCAGGGGTACGAGATGCTGCAGGCTGCGACCAAGCTCGGCCGAGTTGCTGTGGGAGGAGAATGTCCTACGGTCGGCGTGGCTGGGGGCTACACACAAAGTGGCGGTCACTCTGCCCTGAGCACAAACTTCGGGCTTGCTGCTGACCAGACACTGTCATTTGAGGTTGTTACCGCCGGTGGCGAGCTTGTCATTGCTTCCAAGACCGAGAATACTGATCTGTACTGGGCCTTGAGGTATGTCCATACCCTCGTGTCCTATGTTTCGCAAACTAACCACTGACACATGCGCAGCGGAGGTGGTGCCGGAACTTACGGCGTCGTCGTGTCCCTCACAGTAAAGACCTACCCAGAAGCCATCGTCAGCGGCCTCAAGCTCTCCGTGCAAAAGACCGACAACGGCAACTCGACCGACCGCGTCTTCGATGCCGTGGATACGTTCCACGCCGCACTCCCAGGGCTGGTCGACTTCGGAACCATGGTCATCTACTACTTCACGACCGAGTACCTCAGCATCTCGGCCCTGACGGCCTACAACAAGACGCAGGCCGAGCTCGAGCAGGCCATGCAGCCCTTCCTCTCTGCTCTAGGATCCATGGGCCTGCGCCACAGCGTCAACTATACCGAGAACCCGACCTACTATGATCACTACAGCGCCTACTGGGGGCCGTTGCCAGATGGCTGGATCCAGGTCGGCACGGCAAATTTCGGCGGTCGGCTTATCTCACGACCACAGTTGGCCAACTTCTCAGCCACGGCGCGCACTATTGCCCAAGATGGTGGCATCTTCATCGGCGTGGGGACAAACGTGGGGCCGTTTGGTGGCGGCGAAAATGCGGTGCTGCCTGCGTGGCGTGACGCCATCGTCTCGGCGTCGCTTGAGGTCCCTTTCAGCTTCGAAGATCCGTGGGTTGATGTGTACGGGGAGCTGGACCTCATCACGAATGTCCTGCAGCCCGCCATTGAGCAGGCGACTCTTGGTATGGGGACGTATATCAATGAAGGAGACTTTCGGCAGCCCAACTGGAAGGAGGTATTTTATGGGGCTAACTATGACAAGCTGCTCTCTATCAAACGTGATTGGGATCCAGAGGGTCTCTTCTATTGCGGAGTTGCTGTTGGGAGTGATGGCTGGGCGGCCTTCGAGGATGGGCGATTGTGCAAAGCTTGATCATTTTAAATATGCCATGCAATTGACCACAGCTCGCATTGTACGTTCTCGCGACAGCCATCTGCTGTACCACTATTGTTGTATATTAGAGTTCGTCCGAGAATTGTACGTATGCATCAAGATTATGACGTCCTGGGTTTCAAGTTGACCATCAATGGAAGTCGTTCCCAGATAAGGTACGTGCGCTGCTTATTCCACCAGTCCTCGTCTGGGCTTGCGAGCTCAAAGTCGAAATTCCACAGGAGCTTCGCCATGGTGATACGCAACTCGGCCCACGCAAGCCTGTTCGGGATTAAAGTTAGCAATTGCCCCAGACCTTCCACTACCTCACAGCAGAAACTTACGCCTTTCCTGCGCACGATCTCAGTCCATGCGAAAATGGCTGGCTTCCACCCTTGTCATCATTTGCAAACTCAGAGTCTGGCGGTAGCTCTAGCCACCTCTCCGGGACGAAATCCATGGGTCGCCTGAAGTTGAGCTCCGAATGGGCAGCTGCCAGCATGTGCACGCCCACCCCAGTGCCGCCGGGGACGAACTCGCCGTCAATTACCTCGCCATTGTCAGGCACTGTCCGGGCAAGCGAACAGCACAAAGCCGGGCGCATACGCATCGACTCCTCCAGGCATGCAGTCAGATACTTGCAGTGTATGGTCGACTGCATGGTGATCTCGTCCTTGGAGCGGAACATGGTGCGGATCTCCTGCGTCAGGCAGGCCATCTTGTCGGGGTTGCGCAACAGCAGATACGTCAGACCCGTCATGGTGTCCGCTGTGGTGTTGCTCCCGGCCACAATGAAGGTGCTCGCGAGTAGTGTAAGGTCGAGGCTGGAGAACTTCTCCTCCTGGTTCTCGAGGATGTAGTACATGAAGTCCTTCCCGGGATTCTTGGCCTGGAGGCGCGCCTGGACCTTGGCTGCTGACAAGGCCAGGTGTTTGCGGCGGGCCTCACGGGCGTACTTGGGTGTCAAGAACTGTAGGACGGACATCAGGCCGTACTGCAGGGCGAACTGGAAGAATACGACGGATTTGGCGCGGTTTCCAAGAACCTGAAGGTGTGGCTGGTCTGCCTGATTGAGGCAATTCGCGCTGGTGCCAAAGGCAAGCTCTGATCAATTGACCAGAGTTAGCGAGACCTCCGGATGCAGAGATTGGGACATACTTGCCGGTGATCACGTCGTAGGACAGAAGATTGAACCACTTGGCCATATCCACTGGGCCCTGCTTGCAGCTCTTGAGAAGCTGGGAAAGAAGTGTGTCGGAGTGTGCCTGCAGGTATTTCTCCTGGTCCCTTACGGCCCTCTCGCTAAAAGCCGGGTTGATGGCTTTCCTGAGCCTGGCGTGGCCTTCTGAAGTCTCGGTCATCAGCGCCCTCTTGCCATTAATCTCGACGGGCGCAATACCACGCCCGTCGACGGCTTTTTCAAATTCCGGGGATCGCTGGCCGTAGATTTTCCTCCACGCACTCGAGGTGGTGTACGACAACTCATTAGGGGCAATGCGGACGACAGGGCCGTACTGATTGTGCAGATCACGTATGCGCCAGCCAAGCCGACCTCTGAAGTTGAAGTAGTTCCACGGCAGGCGGGATGTAGCCCAGAGTTTCGGGCCAGGATAAGATGCCAGAGGGTGGAAGAACAGATTGTAAACAAGATTGACCACGATGAGGCGGGCGACAAGCTATGATGATTGATGTCAGCACATCGAAACCATTCGTCGTCGAACAGAGGTCTTCGAGAACTTACAAGGAGCAGCACGCCCAGAAAGATGCTGCTACTGCTTAAGAAGGGCAGGTGCGCCCAGACTGGGCCTAACACTGTAGAGGCAGCTGCCATTTTGCAAGTGACCTCCCAGCAAGCCGCCCGTGATGCTCTGACTGACACTCTTCTTCCGACTTTATTGTCGAAAGGAACAACTCTGCAGCTCTACTTTTCATATCTTGGCAGTGAGTATTAGTGCTCTGCATAGTCACTCTACTATGCTACTACTTTTCATGAAGCAGGCACCGGGGCTCTGTCCTGATGGCCCACCTGTCGAGAAGGCAGGGAAAAGTCGACCGAACCTCAACCATGCCGCTACAACAATTGTCCAATTGATTCATCGGTTCCTGCCACGCACCAGCGACTCCCGATCTACTATCCACAATACCAATTGCAAGGCATGACTCGACCCGAGAGGAGATAGATAGTCCGCCGACACTCTGACTCGTGCTCGAACTGGAGCCTATCCAAGCTAGGATTTGCTACCGGGGGACGCCGGTTGACTCTCTCAACACGGTTGACTTCTCTGGCATATCGACCGCAATCTCCCTTTCCCACAATATCATGAGTTGCTAACGAATAGGATGGTCCAGAAACAGCACGTTGTTAGCCGGTCGGCCTCACATACGATGACCACAGACTCCCAGCTTATCGGCCGTCACCCATGCCACCATCACCGAGGCAGTGGATACGCGACTTGAGACGCGAGGGTGTCGACATGACGAGCCTTGCCATAATCATGGCCATGGTCCTCAACGGGACCAGACCCCGCGTAGTGTCGAGCGAACAACGATCCTCGTTTACTTTCCCATCTCGGCCTCCATGAACCTGCCTTCCACAACGCTGTTACAGTAGACAACGCAAGCACCACCTCCAAGATGGCACAGCCAGTATCATCACTCCACGGGTCGCCAGGGACTCGACCAATCGAGCCGATGCAGATCCTCTCCCTCGGCATGACGAGAACCGGTAATTGACATGCCGCAAAGACCTCGCCTCACAGCCAGCCATGTCTAACATACGAGCCCAGGATCCTCTTCTATAGCTCAAGCTCTCACCATCCTGGGGTACAACAACATACACCACGGCGTCAAGGACGTCGGCAACGCCAGCGACTGGCCGGTCCTATCGCGGGCGGCCGACTCCTTCTTCCCCAGCCTGCCGAGCTATACGGGTGCCCCCTTCGCCCGCGCCGACTGGGATCAGATCTTTGGCAGGTACGATGGCGCGACCGACATCGCATCCTTCTTCGCCCTCCCCCTAATGGAAGCCTACCCGGATGCCAAGGTCATCCTCGTCGAGCGGGACGTCGAATCGTGGTATGCCAGCATGGATGAGGCCATCTGGAGCACAACGTGGGGATGGCGGGCCTTCCTGATCATGGACGTAATCGGGCGGCTCAAGGGGCTGCAGGGTGGACTGACGATCCGCAAGATCATGCTGGGTTACTACGAGGCCGCGAGCGTCGGAGAGATCAGGCGCAAGGCGAGGGAGCGTTATCGAAGGCATTACGCAGAGGTTAGGGCTGCGGCGCCTGAGGGCCGCCTGTTGGAATATAAGGTCGAGGATGGTTGGGGCCCGCTGTGCGAATTCCTGGGAAAGCCGGTGCCAGAGGTGCCGTTCCCTCATGCGAATAAGAGGAAAGATCATGTGGCGCGCGTTGCAGCGCGGCAGAATATGTTCTTGAAGATGGTTGCTCTGGGCATGTTGAAGAAGCTATTGCCAGGCGTGGTACTGGCCATTGCGGCAAGCTTGGGCTATTGGTTTGGAAAGGAAAGGGGTTACGGCGTCCCTGACATTGCGTTGTGGTTAAAGAGATGGTCTTCCAGCTTTTGAATTTTATGAGAAGTGACTTGGGTTCTTCTCTCGAGTTATTGAATGTCAAATCCTATCAAGTACGGTCTTGAAACTAGAGCCCTGGCAGCTCAGCACGGCATGTTAGACGATGGATGTTAGGAGCTTACATGTCGATGAATTCCATAAGACAAACCACGGCCATTGCATAAGACTCCCGCACGATTGGGATTTGACACGGTAGCTGGATCCGTGAAGAATAATTGAACTGGCGTGACGATTCTTTGCAGGTACCAGTCATAATTTCAGATCAGAGCACGGGAGCCTCAGTCCGAAGGGAGCTGTACCATACTGCCCAGATGATGGTCTACGGATGGGACAGACTTGCCCACAAGGCTGGCAGAGGATGTTGGCATAGGAACAGCTCCCCAAAACCAACGCTCACGACGACGTCACAACCCAAATTCAGTTGCAAGACTTTGTCATTGACGGTGGTCTTTGACTCAATGACCCTATCCTAGCACAATAGGCATAATTGGATAATAATGCCATTCAGGCAGAGCCCGAGACTCATAAAGAGGGCCTTGTCACACTGCCGCCGGTGCCGCCCATATGAGCATTGTTTCCTATTGTGAGCCCCATGAAGGACCTCGATCGCCATTGAGTCAAATTCAACGCATATATATCACTAGTAAATCTCCAGATGGGCTCTCAATCTGAAGCACTATCTCCACAAGGACAATTGTTCATGTTCAGGAAACTCCACAGACACATCCACCAGATTGTCCAAAGACTCAGGAACATGGCAAACAACTCGAACAACAAGAACCTGGACGCGGAGACTTCCAAGTTGTTCATCGACTCGGATGCTGCTTGTGGTATGGACGCTTTTGAGACTGCCTCACTTGCAATCCCTCAAACTGCTCGACCTGGCATCACTTCGCCCTTGGAAAGAACTTTCGTCGAGGAGCAGGGCCAGGGCAGTTCCAGTACACGGTTTGCTCCCACACCGCGTCCGGAGCCCAAGGCTGGTAAGTCTCAGGCTGAAGCCCAGCCGCAGGCGCCGTGCGAAGCCTGGATTTGCTGCGGTTGCCATGCCACCAATCCTTTTGTTGGTCCGGCATGCTGGCAGTGCAAAGCTCATTGGGCATGCAACCGCTGCTATTGTGCTTAAGGGTCTTGTGTGATTAGCGGAGCTGTTTGAGTCTGTTGTTTTCTCTTGGAGTTTTTGGACTAGATAAAATACCAGAAAGATAAAAAAAGGTAGAAAAATTAAAATCAGGTATTGGAGCTTCAGAATTCGAATTTATTACCAGTGAACTATTGCCATGCCCCAGATCTCTTTTCTGAATGCATGTCTAGTCGGAAGATCCGCTTGCCGCCCAACTGTCATTTAAGATGCCCTGACCAGCTCATCGTAGTCCTCGCGCCAGACTTTCGTCCACTTCAAGTATTCCTCTAGCACAACGCCGTTCATGGACGCAGTTGTCCAAGCTGCTGCCCCTGTGAGAAGATCCACGGTCCACACATAAGCCAGTGCCTTCCGCCCATCCTCCAACGTCACCACTTCCACCTCGTACAGCGGGTTTTCGAAAGCGTCCAAGATCGCCCAATCATTGGGGCTGAGCCCACGACTGTATATCAATGTCAGTATTCCGAATGATCAAGTGAAGTTTCAGGCCGCTGTGTCCTTACTATATGCGACCCTGAGCCTCAGAAGACTGGTCGTGAACGAGTCCCGGATATGACTGGTCTGGAAGCTTGGATACGCGGTATCCCGGAGCTTTTACAGGCTCGTTCTCAGGCACACGGTCCAGCAGGGTCGCAATGACCTTGTCTATCAGGAGCGAGCCATAGGCGAACAGGGCGGGTGATGAACGGGAGGGGTCATCGCCAAGTGCTGATCGCGCAAGTGCGAAGCGTGTGCTCTCGGTATCCATGGTTGTTCCAAGACTTGGCGATCTAGTCTTATCGAACTTCAGAAATTTCAAGTCTGCCAGGTCGTTGCGGCAATTTCAAGTCGGCCAAATACGCCCTGTTCATGTTGGTTGTTCCAGCACTGGCTGCCGGTTGATGATAGCTGGGAAGCCAGGGTTAGGAGAGCACTTATGTAATCATCAAACGTCACTCCAGAGCCGTTTTTGTCCTGCTTACCCGACTCACAGCAGTGCTTCACTCACTCGAATTGGATGGATAGGTCTGTTAACTCACTACTTATAGGCAAAATGTTATCTCCAATAGATTTCCAATAGCGTATCACATTGTACCTGCCTCTCATCAATTCACATCCTCACAAAAGTTGAAGCATCATGGCTCCCGTTCGCCTCCGGCACATCCACCTCCCCGCGTCACCATCACAGGGCATCTTCCCGAGCTACCAGACAGCAGCCGCCCTCCAAGAGCTGCTGCGCCGTCGGCAGCTGGACTACCAGGATGCCGACTCATCGTCACCGTCCAACAAGGGCCTCACTCCTCCTTACCCAACGCTCATCTCCTTCACCCCGCAGCCCACATACACGCTCGGGCGACGACAAGCCCAGTCACACACATCCTCGTCGTCACCGGCCCCGTCCTCCCTGTCACCAGCAGAGATCTCCCGCCTCAAAGCGCCCCTACATGTTCGGCACTCTTCCGCGCACTCACATCACACCCAGGGCCTAGCGCCCACCAGCGCAGAGAAGAACACCACCGACCCGCCAAGCACGGAGCACATCTTCCACCCCTCGGTGCTGACCTCTCCCCGCGGCGGCCTGGCGACCTACCACGGGCCGGGCCAGGTGGTGCTGTGGCCCGTCATGGTGATCAACTCCTCGAGCAGGGCCCTCGGCCACAAGCACTTCACCGTGCGCTGCTACTCGCGCCTCCTGGAGCGCACCACCATCTCGCTGCTGCGGCGGCTCTTCGGGCTGGCGGGTTTCACGACCGACGACCCGGGCGTGTGGGTGCGCACGCCACCAGCAGCGCCACGGGGGCCCGGCAGACCGGGTGGGGGCGGGTCTGGCAGTTGCGAGGCGGACGGTGAGATGCGCAAGATCTCCGCCCTCGGGATCCACCTCCGCCGCCACGTCAGCAGCCTGGGCGCCGCGCTCAACCTGGACATGCCCACCACGCGCGCCGCGCGTTCTCCATTACAGAGCCGCGGGGAGTCAGCGACGGACGAGACGACAAACCCCTGGGCGCGGTTCGTCGCGTGCGGGCTCGCGGGCAAGGGCGTGACCTGCGTCGAGGAGGAGCTGCTCGCAGCCGGCGGCACGGGGATCCCGGGGCTAGACTCGGAGGTCGTGGCCCGGGCGTGGGCGGAGGAGCTCGCCGAGGGCATGGGGCTGGGCCGGCAGTCGGTGGAGCTCGTCGGGAGGGACGAGGCCGACGAGCTCGTCGCTGCGGCGTCGCGGGACGGTTACGTCGACGCGGCAAGGGGGGACGAGCTGTGACCCACGGCAAGCCACGGCAGGACAAGGGCAAGGGGGGAGGGGGGCGCCAAGGTTAGGGCGACGACGTTGTGATCAGGTGCGCGAGTGGTCACATGATGGAAGGTGCGACACGGAAAAGGATTTTGGGAACATATTATGGATGTCACACGATTACGATCAGCATTTGCGAGGTGGTGGTTTGCATGTCAGCTTACTACGATACAACATAGACGAAGATACCCGACCGTTTGTAGCGTATTCGGATCCCATGGGCTTGCTCTATCGTCCTTGTCACCCGGCCCGTGTGTCCAATCACCCCTCGACAGCACACCGAGGAGCCGCACATACATTCAATACTCTGACCGCATCATCAACATACGGTCACAATCGCGATCACAGACCCTACCAACATTGCACGCCGACGGCTCGTCGGCCGTGTGCTCACCAACCCCCTTTGATCTGCCGAGCCGCGATACGGGCGAGTACCACACAACGCTCACACAAGCCCCGCGCGCGCCCGGGTGGCAACTGACCAGAGGCGGCCGAGCTCGATCAATCAAGGAGGGCACGTCATCCAGGGAAGGAATAAGCACCAAGGGGTTGGGAAAACGACACCTCACATTCACCCCTCATTCCTCACAACGTGGCAGCTTGTCTGAGCCGCGCCCCGCCTAATCACAGCCGTCGGGGTGGTCTGATTTCCCGATCGCGGGGGGAGTGAGTCTTGGAAAGGGGGGAAACTCTAGACGCCGGTAGTGCTATTAATTGCCTGTCGATGGGGCAACAAGAAGGAACAGGCGTGAACGAACAGGCACGAACCCCGGATAGTGCAGCTCGTTGATGGATGGATGGATGACCATGCGCATTCCCCATGCTCCCATCACATCCCACATGCCCTGCAGGTGGCGTCCCTTATCTCCCTGTCGTCTTACTACTGTACCCAGGAGGCACTGAAAAAAAAATAACCAGCCACCCTTCCTCCCCCAATTCAATCCCCCAGGATCCCGGTTGGGAATCCCCCCCCCTAGCCGGGGGGCCCCATAAGGCTCCTTTCCCTCCCGTCGGGGTATTCTCACGCCCCTGATTGGTTACCACCCTCGCGGTAATCTTGCAATCATAACGCGTATGTCCCTGGCCGACCGCCCCCTCCATCCCCCCCCTTTCTGTCTTGGGGCTTGTTTCTATGATGATGCTGACCACCCCCCTCCTAAGAGATGCAAGACCGAGCACGTTCTGGCCAAGGCGCGGCGGCCTTATCCGCCTGCATTTGACGGGCCTCCTCTGATAGCAGCAGCAGCTTCTCATTTACCTAAGGGAGGGTCCTGAGGGAGTATTCCAGGGGTCGCGGAACACATGCTCCGCTAAACAGGCTGAATCGGTATGCGTGTGGTTGGAAGATGCCGAGGGTGGGCCCCTGCTCGATCGGCCCATGGGGAGCGAGCTGCGGGAGCACTGCATGGGCATTGATTCGCTTGTTCCTTCTTCGTTTGCGCGTGTATATGTATGTATGGAATGCATGTGCGTGCGTGGCGTCTGTGTGTGGGTGGGTGGATGATGGGTGTGTGTAAGTGTGTGTGAGTGTGTGTGCATGCACATGTATTGGAATGCTTCCGTCCATTCATGAACCGGACCGACCACCTAATGCCGCATGGCAGCTGTGGGGCCCAGATCTAATAAGCATACTGTAACATGTTTATCTGCCACTCTCTCCTGGGCATTGCCGTTCGATCCATCTGGCCCCGTCTCCGCACCGCAGGAGCCCCGTCCAGCGGCCCCGAAAGAGGCAAAGGCTCGGCACGG
>JACBFG010000026.1:2416347-2450440 GCA_013435955.1 Diaporthe sp. HANT25 | reverse complement strand
GGGGGGGGGGGGGGGGAGCAGGCCAGTTTGACGTCTTGGGAACAATTCTGCCCAGAGTCGATAGTGTCGCACGCCCCACGGAGGTTATCTTCGAATATGACAACCTCGCAGCCCTCCCCACTGACGTCAACAAGCCTGCTCGCGGCCACAAGGCTGGCCGTGACGGGGGCGTGTGAGTGGCGGCTAATATTGCTGCAGACATGCAGACCTGCACGCTCAGACGCTGCACTGTGCCGCTCAGACTCTTGTCTATTGAACTGACAGACTGGCAGCTCACTGCAAACAATGAGACCTTTCCGCCCTGTCTTGTTGGCCGCCGTCGAAGCCCCCCTCTCCGTAGGGATTGTTGGACTAGATGCAGGGTATGAGCACCATCCATTGTTAGACCCTGTCCGAGACCCGCAAATCGAGAATCCATCTGCGGGCTTGTGGGGCCAGACGGGACGGGAGAGGCCGCAGGGATGGGATGGAGCGGTGGTGGGTCGGCCGGGACAACTGCTCCTCATCAGGTCTCGCTATCTTTTGCTGTCTCTCCAAGGGCTTGACAACCGCAAAGATGCTAGGCCGTCAGGCCGGTAGGGATTTGCGGACGCGGACTATGTCAAGTTGTCGCGACCCGACGGCTCCCACATTTAGACTCCTATTGATCCTTCCACGTCGGGTACGCGAGCAGTAGGAGTCCCCCCTCCCGACCACCTCCTAGCTCCTCGCAGGGGACAAAAAAAGAAAAGAGAGAAGAAAAGAGGAGAAGAAAAAGAAACCAGCCCCCATCAGCCCCATATTGAAGGCCACTGCGATGCACAGGGCTCAAGGACTCGGATGCAAAAGCAAGGCTCCCAATTTCCAGGCTCACCTGAGACAGGAAGGTGAGGGCCGCTGGAGATCTATTGTCTGCAGCAGCTTCTTCACCGGTGTCCTGAACACGCTTAACTCCTCCCGTTGTTTTCCTTCTTCTTCTATCTCCTTCTCTCCAGTGATTGACGATGGGTTCGGCCATGATCATCGACCCATATTACCAGAGAGCCGAGTCCAGGGTGTTGATGCGGACCACGAGAACCGCCCCCTGCGCTTCTGGCGGCTGAATGGGAACTGCACGTTGAGACTCCCGTAGGTCCGATGGACAGACAGATCCCTTGGTGTATTTGTCCCCTCACCGGTGAGGATCCCGACGCGCATACAAATCGCGTTTCCCATTCGAAGCGGCGGCTCTGAAGTCATGCTCATGTTAGATGATATGCATTGGCGGGCAGCTAAGGGCTCGAGAGCTGCCGCCTTTCTGCAGCATCTCGAGACATGTCTACCCCCCGCGCTCGTTAGTCTCCATTGCCGGCCGCAATCCTGACAAGGCGGATGGGATCGAGGGCCCTTGTCTGCGCGGTGTTCTAGCGGATGAGAACCTCGAGTGTGCTCCCTTGTCCCTTCGAATCTCTTCCTGCATGCTCCCTGTCATTTTGAGTTGGCTAGCCGCATCGATAGGGACTGCAAAGGTCAGTCTTCGCTGTCCCCGGTTTTGACCGCCTCGGCAGCCCGCGTTTGTGGTAGAGTAGAGCCGCGGCCGAACATGCGTACTGGATCGGTACCGTTCTTTCGTGGGGCCCAAGCCTCGTGGCAGAAGTGGTCTGGAAGACGGAGGGCCGGGTGTGTCCCGAGAGACCTATGGTCCGCTGTAACGGTCCACCCGAGGTCGAATGCGATACTTGTAATCAGCAGGCCATTGGCGCACAGCCATGGTTTGCCGTGCCGTAGTACAATGTTGAGGCTGACATCGAACAGCATTAGAGCCAAGTGTACCACGACGTGGCAGGCTTGCCGCAGCGCCAGCAGTCCAGTGTAAACGGAATAAGCATTTTTGCCATTTGACTGATTGGGCAACGCAGGAACCCAGGGGCGTGGAATTCTCGCGTCTACTGCGGAATTGTAAACGCCTGGGCCGCTCGTGCAAGCTTGTAGAACGTCACGACGACAGTCGACTTCCAGAAGAGGAAAGCCGTCATCCGCGCAGCGGGCCCGGCCCCGAATCCGGCTCTGCTGCCGCGATGTCTCACGTTTCCGAGACCAAGTATAATTGTTTTCTTTGGGGTCAGACTTCTCGTATTTCACGCTGTGGTCGGCGTCTCCGGAGCTTGGGGGAGAGAGGCGACACTAGAGGTGGCGTGTCACTCCGGAAGAATCGAAGACGGCGGGAGGTCCTCTGGGCAAGAGAGGGGATGAGTAGCGCGGGCAAACTTGAGAAAATGTGAATTCTCATGAATGATTTCGAGGAGTGAGCCGTCGTGGCGTACGGTGCCGAGCTGAATATGTTGTGAGACGGCAGTGTTAGTCGCAAACGCAACGCCACGGAGATACGAGGGCTTACCTCGCAAAGGGGAACGTTTGAAACACTGATTACAATTGTCTAGCTGCGAGAAAGAGACTACAGGCTTTGGGTGTCCGGATGCAAAGTTTGAGAGACATGCCATTTGTGACAGCTCAAGGCAGAAGCAGGCATCCGATTCAACCTCACCCCCCTCCTTCTCCGCCCACTCCCAGGGGACACACGACGATGTCCCGGCCGAGGCTAGTGGTCCACGATGGTCACGGTTACGTACATGAGATGGCGTCGCCCCCAGAAGAAGCCACAGTCGTGCTGCATGATGTCTTGCACCAGCAGAAACAACAGACGGAAAATTAGGTAGGGGATGGGAACACAAGTTCGGGTATGACAGTATTTGGGTGTGCCATGACGGCCGCGGATTGGGAGAGCCGACAAGTCGTCAGCAGAAGGATTTCTCCACCACCACCACCTGTTGTTCGCCAGTCCTCAACTGTTCGATGTGGCCATGATGGGAGGGACGGATCGGGACGGGATCAGATCAAGGGAGGGGTGGGGAGGGTGCATCGAGAGATGGTCTGGGTCGTGACATCGAGAAGCAAACTTTGTGAGTTGGAACACGCGGGACCGGCAAGAGAGCGGAATTTCCACGAGGCTTGCCCGTGGTGGTCGACATGGGGCCTGAGAGTGCTGCATCGTGGGAACGCAAACTGCGGGACTAACGCCGGCCTGCATGTCCAGGACGAATAAACTGTGTGAGAATGAACATGACCTTGCATTGCCAGTCGAGTCCATGCATAACATCAACAGCTGTCCCTCTCTAATTCGTTTAATGTTAGTCCTGGTCGTGGGCTATACAGTAGTTCACATTATCATGACCACGGGTGTTGGTGTTGAACTATGACGGTTAAACGGCTGTGGGTGTTCTCTGATCCGAACAATCGAAGCGCATCTAAACCCAGCCGGTAGATTTCACGGAATTGCAAGGCGCGCTTTATGCGTACCATACGGGGAAGCATGGTGGCGTATTTGCAATACGTTACGCGCCTTGTTGTTTTTGTTCTCTAAGACGATTTCGGGCCTTGCCTCTCTAAGCGCCGTAGTTGCGTGCAGGCTGGTGGCCGATCTCACAAACGGCGGGCAGCTTTATCCTTGCCAAGGCCTCAGACTCGCGTGGTTTTTAACTTGGTCCCTTTGTCGTAGTTCCATCGCGTGGCGCAGTTTAGATCGCAACTTGGGCTTGCCTGCCGCGGCGAGTGGTGTCGTGGCGTGAATCCTTCTTCAAAAAGCCATCATCCTCATGAGGGCTGCAAGCCTGGCAGATCAGTCGCTACTTAGTCATGGTCGAGCCGTAGTGTTGTATTTCTTGAGGTGACCCTAATGCCACCGGCAATGATGAACCTGAATCAGGTCGCCCTTGGGCTGGTGTGGTGGTTCATTTTCTGTGATAGTCTAGAGCAATTAACAATAGCATGGCCCCCACACTCCCATGTCGATATGTGTAGCGGGTGAGTTTCGGGAGTTGCAGTGACGGCCGGCTCGGTGCCACTTGCGGAGGAGGAGGAGGAGACCAGCCCCCCTTTCCCCCGACCCCGGGCGGGCCTCTGCACTTACTAGTCGTTGATAACCAGGAGACGCGAGGATAGATTGTCCTCGCTCTGCGTTCTCGAACAATATAACGAGTTCGTCGATCTGATGCCAAGCAAGTCAGGCCGGGAGCGACCAACCATGCCGGCCCAATTCCCTGATCTCGCATGATGGTTGCAATGGCAGGTCGCTAGCCGCAACGATCCACCCCGCTAGCGCAGGTTGGTCCACCTAGGAGCTATCTTAACGTCGTCTTCACCTCGGGAGCTGGGGACCTTTCTGGGTGTGATTTGGGCCTGCTCCGGGGAATGCTTGAGCTTAGTGGAACGCTAGCTAAGCCCGGCTCGTCATGATGATGGAAGAGACAACATTGTCTTATGAAGCGGAGGCAGTTTCACGAGGCCAGCCTTTTGCAACGCCTGTGGTCCAGTACCAGTGCCGCTCACAGTCCGCTGCGACTGGTCGAGTTCGGCAGGTCGCCCCGTCCTCTCGATCTGCCGCCTGGTCTTGCACCTGGCACATGCACGGCACGATACAGGTCACGTACATGTCAAATGTACATGCTCGGCTCTGATGCGAGGGCGCTGTTCCTGCCGAGGCCGATCCTGTAATGCAAGTGTCTGGGTGCCCACTGTAGGTTTGGCCAGGCCAGCCGGATCATCAACGCAACGCTCTTGTGTGATAGTGAGAGAAGAGGGTTGTGTGTGGTGTACATTTGTGCATTTGTGCATGTGTCTTTTTAGAAGCGGGTGTGGGTGCGTGGCGCCTCTCCGTGGCAGTCCGAGACATGTCAAGCAACTCTCCTGTCAAAAGTCAGATTGTGTCACGAGGTCACAAAGGTGTATGCGTAGAGTGGCATCCCGACAGCCTGATGACCTCGCTCGGGGGGTTGCACGCACACGGCTGGGGCACACAGCACGGAGGCGAGCAGGTGGGAATATCGACGCAAGCCGCCGCAGGTGAGCCTCGTGCAATCGGCCAGTGTGCATCTGTCAGATCTCAGAGATGGCGAGATGGCGTGGTGGCTTCGTGTAACCACCAGTGCCGGCGTTGCGTCCCCCTCCCTCAGAAGGGCTAGCACAGCCCGGCTGAGGTCCCAGCCGACTGTGTACTGTCCCAGTCCATGCGCTGGATACGTTTGGTGGGATTGTTTGCTTCAAGAGCTTGGTGTTTCGCCCGCCCCGTGCAGAATATACTGGGAGACACGAGACAGATACCACGAAGGGCATGGACGAGACCTCGGTTCTACCGCGGGTTGGGGTAGCCCCCATTCTGGTACATTGTAGATTGCTCGCCCGACGCCCAGCCGTAGCGTCGTAGGTATTTGTCGTATAGCAAGTAGCAATGGCTACCTGCCCCACGAGAGACATCTTTTACCGCGAAGCTTATCCTTGTATGTGTCCGGGTCAAGTCGCATCACGGGCTTCCCGGCCGTCCATTATCACCGCGTAGCAGGCCAGACCACCGAAGGTCGTCGATGTACCAGGGGTGCCCTGAGAAGACCATGTCTCTCCATAGCTGTCTCCTGCATTGGCGAGAAAACTTGTGCTTATCAAAGTGACGAAGCTACAACATTGGCTGAGAGGCGAGGCCCCACGTCGGCCTGTCTCGTCTGAGCCCGAATAGTGACATTCAATATGAACGGCAAGTTGTTCCTTGGCTGCTGAACCAGGAAGCCAGAGGGCGGTGGACTTGCAGTAAAGTGGGATGAAGGGTATTGCTTCCCGGAACGGAGCGGAGGCGAGAAACGCGTGCATATTGCCGGCATGCCGGGCGTCAATCATTGGTGACTATTGCCATGAGGCGATGGTGATAAGTTGGGGGTGGTTCTTCATCCCACGTTCTGCAAGATGATAATCTGTATGTGGCTGCTCTTCTGTGCTGTGCCGTGCTTTGCTGTGCCTTGCTGTACTGTGCTTTGCTGTGCTGCGCTGCGCTGTGATGTGATGTGCATGATGGGGCCGCCAGCATGGAGCTTTGCTCCGTTGACGAGACGACAAGCCTACAATCTGTGCAGTGCAGCCTGCTCAGACGTCTGGTATCGGGAAGGACGGGAGCTTCCCGGGATCTACCATACAGGCATTATGGCATTGTGCGCGACCTGGCTTGCGGGCTTGCAGGCTTGCAGGCATGTAGGCTGGGCGGGTAATGATGGCCCGGCCCTGGGTTGGAGGTGCACACGGTCCAGCAGCCGGCTATGCGTCTTTGGTGCTACGGTTTTGCCTCTGTGCGCCCACATGGACAGGCAGTGGCCGTGTTGTGTGCTGATGTCGGTGATCCCAGCGATTACCGGTAGCTTATTAGCTTCGTGTCCTCGGCCGCCTGCGGGCGGACTGCACCGTTGGATCGTGGGTGAGATTCGAGGTGATCTTGTCAGCCCCTGGCTCCGGCTCTGGATCTGGCCACGACGGTCTCGCTCTTGTTGTCTGGTTGGCGCCAGGCCGGACCCAAGAATTGAGCACAGATGGACGTTCCGTGCCGATGGACACCAGCCGGGATGGCAGGGACGGGCAAACGGTGGCGCACGGATGAACTGGCACGGGCATTGACGACGGCGATGCGATGGCGATGACGATGGGCGATGGAGCTTTGTGATTTGGCATTATTGGATTTACTGGTGCTTCTATGCTGGCTGACCATAGCCGGGCCATGCTGGTGGTGGAAAAGAAGGGAAGCGGGCCTGGAGGCGTCAATCTGTACCAGAGTTACGGGCAGTCGAGTTGCATGAATGCGACGGTGACAGTGGCGCTCGAGCAGGACCAGAGCCCTTCAACCCCGAGCACGGCAGGCGACGACAACCTGGTAGCTTGCGCATAATGAATCATGACGGAACCAGATCCTCGTGTCTCTCCCACGGCTCGATAAAAGTCAAACAAGAGGCGACCAAGACACCAGAGAAAGGAAGGGCCAAGGGCGGACGTCGCGGCGGAAAGCGTCGCGATCTCGCAGGGTGTGTGAGTTCTAGGTTCTGGGTTCTGGGTTCTGGGTTCTGAAACCTCAAGCAAGCGGCAGCAACCAGCGATGGGGCCTGGGCCTGGGCAGCGGGCAGGTGTTGCCTGCCCCCGCCCTATTCCCCGTAGGTAGCTCGGGTAGCTCTGTAAAAATAAGCGGGGCGTGGCAGCTAGGCTCGCTAGGTAACGACAGGAGACCTTGCACGTGTGGGTGGAAGGATTGCCCACTAACCAGCTAACCTGAGCACTAGCCGACCCAGGCAATGCTCGACCCTTGGGAATGTCGTCTTGTTGCCGAGATTGCTGGACATGGCTAGCTAGGCCGTACCCTAACAATCGCCGCGTAGGCCGTGTCCTCCGGGGAAAGAAGGCATCCTCGATATTGACTGGGCCGTCCTGACCCGGCCGAGGGAAGCAGTCTGCGAGCTGAAAGCTGGACCAGCAAGCCAGCCGGCCAAATAGACTGCTCGGTGGCGGGAGGAGGGAGGGAGGGGCGAGCAGGAGGGGGACGAGGAGCGATAGGAGCAGCAGCAGCAGCAGCAGCAGCAGCTATCACAGCAGCAATGGCGGGAGAACGGGAGGATTAAGGACAACGGGAGGGCACTATCGCCATCACCATCGCCTTCGCCCTCGCCTTCGCCTTCACCTTGGTTCAGCGCCCCCTTCGCCTTCACCAGGGAACATTCCTCGAGCTGCCGAACCGACTGGTCTTATGCATCCATCACCTTTCCACACACACGCACCACACACACGCAGACGAGTGTGCGCGCACACCCACCCACACACATACTCACACTCACTCACCCACACTCACATACACACCAACCACTCACACACGCGGCCGAGAGAAGTATCCTGACGTTCTAGATTGGTTGGCCACTCATCGGCCGCCGTCGACGATTTCCCACGGCGTCCAGTCGTCCAGACGTCCCAAGACTGCTGTCGACGTCTCGCTCCGAGAACCCCTGACCAGGAGAGCTCCCACACGACAGCAACCTCAGCCAGGGGTTCCCCAGCCGAGCACCCCTCGTCAATCCCGCTAGAGATCCCTGGGACAGGCCACGGACGCAGGTAGGTATTCTACACCAGCTAGGGTCTGGCTGCTAGGCTCGGGCTCACCCAGGCTCTGGCTCTGGCTGTGGCTCTGGATCAGGATCAGGACTACCTGGGCTCCTGGGCAGGCCTGGGTACCTAGGCGTGGAGCTGCCGCGGGCAGCGGGCATCTGGCATCTGGCATCCTCAATCAGACGAGGGCCAGCACCATGGACAGGGCTCCTTGCTTGGCCCGCGGCGATCACCCAGACAGACACGCAGCCCAGCCCAGCCAGCCAGCCGGAAACCCAGAAGGTCCCTTTCTCTATCGACACCCATCGCCAGCAAGCAGCCGGCCCATCCAGCCCAGCCCATCATCGTCGAACCAGACACACACGAGAGAGGAGAGTTTTGCTGCTGCCCCCTTGCCAGCTGATCCGTCCAGTCGTTGATGCTCCCAACCTGGAGGCTCCCTGTCCATTCACTGGCTACTCCCGCGGGTCAGTGCGTCGCCGCCTCCTTGCTCGGGGTTTGATGAGATGGGACGGGTTGGGATTGTTCGCTCTCTCTTCTCTCTCTCTCCGCGTCTCTCTGTCTACTTCTCTGACCCTGTCCTGTGTTTCTGCATGCAGTAGCAGTCAATGAGGAGGAAAGGAAAAAAATAACCCGGGCAGGGCAGTCAAAGATCCTTGGGGCCTCCTCTCACATCTCCAAGCTCCCTCTCTCCCTCTTTCTCTCGTATAAGCACTCCAATTTCCAAACTTTCTTCCTGCCTTGGATGTCTTGGGCCCACTACCCTCTCTCCATAGTCTTCAATTAGACGGCAATATCAACGCACTCGTGCTGCCCGCCCTCCTGCACACGGTTTCTGGATGCCCACCACACCTGTTCCGCATCGGATCCCCAGCGTGTTGCCTGTGCCGCTTCCAAGCTATCCCGTCTAATTTCAGCGAGTATATGCTTGCCAGGGTCACGGTCTCGCGAGTCTCTTGACCCTCCTCCCGACTCACACACAGTCAGCACTACCGCGATCCTTGGACCGGCTTAGACAACCAGCAGGCCACAGAGGCTGTCAAATCTCGTGTGCTTGCTGCACGCATCAGCACCGTATTTTATCCTTCGGCCCCACTGTCGCCGTCATCGTCACCGTGTCACCTTCGAAGGGGGGCAGCCCGACCTTGCTCCTACCTACCTCTCTTACCTCGCACACCGTCCTTGCCCCCGACCTCTGACCCAAAGCCGCGCGGTCCGTCAACAACGTTCCGGCCTCGGCTGCTCTTTTGGGTGGTTGCCTCTATCCTGCTCCTGTTTGGGCCTGGAGCAACTCCCAAACCGACATTCCCGTTCCGAACCACGGTCTACCTTATTATTATTTTTTTTCTCTCTCTCTTCCTTCTCCTCCCTTCCTCTCTTGTATCCGACACCATCGAATTGTTCTGGCCTGGCCTGCCGTCTGACCGTCAACCCAACCTCCCAAGTGCTGCCTTCTCCGACCGGCTGCAACCACTTGTCTGTTACACCTATACACATGAGGTTCTCTACGTCTTGACGAAACTCCCGGGTCGGGATCTATCACAACCGCCCTGCGCAGGCTGTGTTTCCTAGGGTCTCGTCCAACGGCCGTACGTTCCAACTTCATTACATGATTTATCTGTTCTTCTGCGATTGCCCAGACCTCTCTGGCCGTGACTTGCTTCTTCTGGTGTGCCATTCCTTTTGCCATTTGTGCGTGCGTGCGTGCGTGCGGATGCATGTGTGTGCTTGTGCGTGTGTGTGGATGTGGATGTGGATGTGGATGTGGAAGTGGACGTGGATGTGTGTGTCCGCGCGTGTGAGAGAGTGAGAGCATAAAAAAAAAAAACTGACGAGGTCTTTCACAGACGGATTGATACTTATTATTACCATCCAGCAGCGGATCGGTCGTCCCCGGCGGCAGTTCAACGACAGGCTGCATGCCACAGAGCGGAGCAGGACAGAGACATTTGCTTGTTCAACGGTCGACAAGACACACAAGAACCATATACGGCGGGCTGGCAATCCCGACTGCTTCACCCGATTGACCTGACCTGACCTGACCTGACGTGCCTTTGCCTCTGCTGCGCCTGCCCTTGATCGGGCTGATTTATCTGGCTTGGGTCTTGTCTGGCTCCCGCCTGGTCTGGGTTGTGACCCTTCTCTCGCGTTGCCCCCCCTCCTCCGTCGAGCTCAGGTACCGTCAGGCATGTTCCAGCCTCAGCCGACACCATACTCGTCCTTCTACCCTGCCTACCTCCCCGTCGGCGTCGAGGATGATGGGCTGAGTGACGGGTTCGGCGGCGTGCAAGCCTCTGGGTACAGCACCTACCCGCAGGCGCCCTTTGCGTCTCTGTCCCTGGGTGGGCCTGGCCCGCAGGCTGGGGCGCCGGGGCCCCCTGCAAGTGGCTCTGGGCCAGCCGGCGGCTCATGCCATGATGCTCATGGCGGGGCTGCAGGGGTCCCTGTCGACGTCCGCTCTGCCCCGCTACCCGTGTTCCCTTTCCACAGCACCCTTCCTCTACATCAACACCATCAGCCCGGAGCTCCCAACCTCTTTGACCACCGCCAACCGCCCTCCCTCCAGCACCGGCAGCGGCATCAGCAGCAGCAGCAGCAGCAGCAGCAGCAGCAGCAGCACTACTCCCCCAACAATCGCCCAGCATCCCACGTCAAGATGGAGCAGAACCAGGGCCTGCCCGACGACTTCGCCGCCCAAGAGGCCGCAGCTCGGACGTGGGAGCCCGAGGTCGAGGTACGTTTTTCTTCCTGCTCGCCGTCCCGCCCTTGCCTTACCTTGCCTACGTTCCTGTCCCGCACAGCCTGTGCCATCTCTTGCCACCCGACTCCGTGCGCAGCTCTGGGGCGTTTCCTCGGCTAACCACTCCCGATCCGCACCAGGGGCCCCTACTCGGCGACAAGACCACAATTACTGCCATAACAGAGCAGTATGCAAAGGCAGACCCTGTCTATGTTGATAAGACAATGGTAAGCATCCCTCCCCCACCACGCCAGACTCGTCAACCAACGCTGACCATTACCCCAGGCCCTCCCGCAAACATACTCGCACTACAGACCTGTCAAAGGAGACGGCAACTGTGGGTGGAGAGGTAAGCTATACAGCTCTCCCAGTCTCGCCAGATTGGCCCCCACGCCCCTCTACCCCCGCCTTTTCACGCACGGGTGTTGTTCATCAGTGCCATTGTCCCCGCCCGAATTCTGCCATATCGCCAGCATGCTTCCCGCGGACATCACCCTCGCACACACCATGGACTCTGACAGTTGCTGATCCTTTTCAAGCCATTGGTTTCTGCTACTTCGAGCTGCTCATCCAGCAGGGTAGCCAGGAGCTTGTCGAGGGGGAGCGTCTGCGCCTTATGCAGCTGAATGACTACCTCGTAAATAGCGGCAACTACGACCCGGACCTGTTTATGGATTTTGTGGATGATACCTTCGAGCTTCTCAAGCAGATCTCCGACAACATACACGATCATGACACAGCCATGGACAAACTTATTACCAAGTTTAACGAGTTGAGCTCCATGAACATACTGTTCCACCTCCGTTTGCTTGCAGGGGCGTGGCTTAGGGGTAACCGAGACCAGTACGCGGGGTGGTGCGAGGCCGACCCCGAGACGTACGCACAGACCGTTATTGAGCCAGCACAGCGCGAGATCGAGGAGCTGGGCGTGGTCCTCTTGGTTGAGGTACTGCTGAAACCAGCCGGCTTCACACTCGAGATCGCCTACCTCGACCGCAGTCAAGGCAGCCAGGTCAACACCCACCGGTTCCCAGATGGAGATCCCAACAATCTAGGTCCCTTCATACATCTCCTCTACCGTCCAGGTCATTATGATATCCTATACAAGCCAACGCCGGCGACGACCACCACTTTGCAGGTCAACCGGATGGCTTACGCTCCCACTTACCATGAAAGTGCTGGCCCACAGTTTCAAGACACGTTCAGCCTCACAAACCCTCTGGCCCTGATCCCAGGCTTTGGGACTGTCGGCCCAGTGTCCTCCATGGGACAGTTGACTGGATCTTCACTGGACTATCCGTCCAGCCCACAATCGCCGTGGTTCTCCTCGCCTTATGCAGACTCCTCGCCCACTCCTCCGGCACAGCCGCAACAACCACAGCAGACACCGTTGCCGACGCAGTCGATGCCTGGCCCTTCGACGACCCACGAGATCCGTTTCAGCCGGTATCAGTACGCGGAGCCTATGGATACCAATGCCTGGCCGGAGCAGCCTCTTCAGACGAACACGTTCAAGAACTCGCATTTCAACACCGCGCACTACAACAACCCCAACTTTCAGCCAGAAGAGTACAGACCCGGCTACGATGATTGGATCGAGAGATGTGAGCGGCCAGCTAAGAAGAAAGGCCACCATAAAGCGGGCCATTCTTCGTCTGACGATAGTACGGGCCGCGGGGATGCCAAAAACGACAAATGACAATTACAGAGCGGGCGCGCGAAGGTCAAGGGCAACAAAGCCTGCCGCCGATGAGAACAAGTTGACCAGTCAGTATCACGCGAGGATCACAAAAGGGGGCGCCTGTAAATTGAAAGCAAGCTGAGCCACAAGGGTTCAGGCACACGAAACGGCCCGGAGGCAGTCGAAGGAGGGAAACATGCGAGGCCTCCCGGCAGGTGGGAGGAACAACCACCGGCTCACAGAAGCGAATCAAGGCGCTTTTTCCTTTCGAAAGCACAAAAAGTCTTTTGGCCGTTCTCGAAGGGTGTAACGGGTAGGCGCCAACCGGTGGGAAGTGGGAGGGGGTTTGGTTGACAAGTGATTCTGCATTTTCAGATGACGTTGCCTTTGCTGCGCGAGGCCAACGAGGCCTCAGGTATTTTTTTTTATTGGTTCTCGGCCTCGGTCTCCAGTCTTTCCAGAGGATTTTTGGAAGCGAGAAAAACTATTTTCTGGAGTTGTTTCCTGTTCTGTATTGCTTTGGGAAAGGAGGGGCGGGGTTGTAGTAAGGCAAACAAGGCAAGGCAAGGCAAGGCGAGGCAGGCAGTTTGTAATTATGATCGGATCAGCCGTGGCTTTCTGGCCGGGAGGTAATGTAATTCCTGGAATCATAGCATTGGCGTTCTCTTGCGCTGGATCCTTACCGTATGTGTGCGTGTGTGTATGTGTATGTGTTGTCCTCGCTCAGGCCTCTTTCTATATCAGGCTCAAGTGGTGATGGTGATCAATGCTACTTCCGGGCGGCGACGCGGTCGGTCAGTGGGAGGCGTTCACACTATCTTGCTCTTTCGGGACAGTCGTTCAGCTCCCAAAATAACACCACACCGTCTTGGCCTCTTGACCAACCAGGGTAGGGGCGCGGTTCAGTTAAATGCCCTTCATCGAGATATAACGAGATAAATCCATTGATCAGTAGCAGAAAAGGCCTTGGCCCCTCCCTCAACCCGTTTCATGCAAAATCCCCGCCCTTCCCCTGCGCCTTACAGCGGGACGCGGATACGAGCCGCATCTAGATTGTAGGATCCTCCTGCTCCGCTGTTGCTACTCGGGCTACTGCTTGCCGTGCGGACAGAGCAGCAGCAGCAGCAGCATGCCCTCCCTGCTCCGTTCACGGAAGGAAGGAGTGCGAGCGAGTGAGCGGCCGAGTGCGCGGGCGATGCAGTGGGATGTGTTCTTGCAGGTACCTGCATTCGATATTTGATAACGGCAACGCGCAGGGCCAAGTGGGCCGACTGGAAAATCCCGTCGCCCAGCGGCCCCAACGCCAATCACTTGTCACTGTGCATGGTAGAAACGGGCCGAACAGCCGAGGGGCAGAACCAGTACGTAGCTGTCTATTTCAGGGTGTTGACTGCTCGGATTCTCTAGCTGGAGGACAGCCTTGATGACAGTATTCTTTTATCTGTGGTGCGCCGCCTGACCAAAGTGACCAAATGGAAAATGGTTCATGGGCCCGGGGCATCTTCTTTGAGAACAGGTCGCCTACACGAGGCCTGCTTACGAGCCGGCCATCTCGTCTCCTGCCGCCGGTGCACATGACATTAGGTCGGGACGCACTATGCCGGACCGAATGTTTCCCTGGGTACTCTGCGGGCCCTCGGGACGTGACCGGCGGCCCTACCTCCCTCGCGACGTGATCCCATCGACGACTCGAAAAAGCCGCCACCCAGCTCCGACGCATCGCCGGTGACAGTCGTGTCCGAATTACGGAAGCCATCGCCGTCCTTAAAGACGGTGGTGTACAGCTCAGCAAGCGCATCGGACAGGTGCTGGATAGCACCGATGCGCTCGGCGTCACGGTCGGTGTTGATCTCCAGGACGCCCCGCTGCTGGTCTATCTTGCCGTTGATCTTGCCGTCGATGATGAGGAAGCCCATTATATCCTGGACCTCGGCCTCGCTGATGCGTAGCTGCTTGGCGACCCAGGAGAGGCGCATGCGAGTGTAGGGAGTGATTAGCTTGAGGACGGCCTTGGTGCGCATGTTGCGCGTGACCTCGTCGATGTTCTCGGCAATGAACTGGTCCGCCAGCAGGTCCTGGTTCTTCTGGAGGACGCTCTCGTACTTGTGGATATCGTCGCGCTGGTAGGCGTCCACCAGCTCCGTCATGGCGGCGATGCGCGGGTCGTTCTTGTAAGGCTTCGTCTCCTGGCTGTCAAAGGGGTTGATGTCGGACCTCATCAGCATGGTCGTGAGCAGCAGGTACTTGAGGACCTGGATGCGCTGCAGACTTCCGGCCTCGTCGTAGTTACGGAAAGACTCGAAGAAGTCCGACTGTGCATCCTTCCAGTTCTCCTCGCTCATGTGCATCTTGCCGCCACACTCCCGGATGATACCCATGATCTTGGGGTGGGGCACGGCCGACCGCACCTTCAGGGCGCGCTGGTACAGGAGCTTGAGCTGCTTGTTGTTCTTGGTCTCGGCGTACATCTGGATCTCAAGGGCGTAGATCTCGAGCAGGTAGGTGCCTTTGCTAGAATCCTCGCTGCCGTCCTCGCGCTTGCAGGCGTTGTGGAGCTCCTTCAGCTTCTTGTTGACGGACGGGTACTCCCTGCGGTCCAGCAGGAGCTTGGCGAGCTTGATATTTGTCTTGAGCCACAGCCTCTCGTTGTTCGTTGTCTGAAAGCACTCGAGGGTGAGCGAGTAGAACTTCTCCATGCACAGCGCAGCTCCTTTGGCGTCGGAGCTCTTCTCGATGTAGTCCAGCATGTTGTTGATGGACTTCTCAGAGTAGTTGCGCGTGACGGCCGACTTGACGTAGGTGAGAAGCTCCGCGTAGTGCTTGATGGCCTGCGGGATGGTCAGTGTGCTGCCCATCCTGTGCGCCGTCCGTGACAAACCTCATCGTAACGCTGAAGCTTGAACTCTAGCTTGATGGCCTGTTTCAAGCCCTTGAAGCCCCAGTCGCCCTTCTCCTGCTCCAGGCCCGGTACCTCCAGGAACTCCTTGATTGCATCTTCCGGGTCGGTGACCTTGAGTTGTTTGGCGTTGTAGTACTTGTTTTCGATATCGACATCTCCTGAATCCTCGTTGTCGTCATCGTCATCGTATTCGAAGTCGTACTCCTCATCAGACTCCTGCATGAAGTCATCGTCCGACATGTTGATGATCCTGTTGGCCTTACTGCTGATACAAAATCCGTAGCGATGTAGAGGTCGTCTGAGAAGTAGAGTTTGGCACGGAAATAAAATGCGATACTTTGCTGATGAGGTAGCGCGGGTGTGGGTGAAGTTGCAAACGATCGATGGAGTTTACAGACGGTAGGGTGCTGCCTTCTTTGGGCGGGTTGAGAGGGCAATGAATGGCAACTCCAGGTCGATGAGGGCCCGTGCCAACGCTGTAAGGCTGAGGGGCACAAGCAGCCAGGGTCGGACTGTGGGGCTTATCGCCCGCCGTTGCTGGCTGGCTGGCCCCGGAGGTAACGCAGTGCACGGCCCACTCAAGTCCAGTCTCTGCCTTGACTTTTCCGCCACTGCCATTTTCCACCCTGGTTTTCCTTCTATCGCCCATCTGCCGTTCAGCCATCTACACGACATATTCCGCCCCAACACAACCCGTCTACTTCACCACAAGGCCACACACCTACTAAGTCAATATGGGAGGCAACGACCTCAACCTGAAGAAATCATGGCATCCCCAGTTGATGACCAACCAGCGGCGCGTTTACGACGCCGAGCAGGCAGCGCTGCAAGAGCGAAAGCTTACCGAAGCCCGGCTCGAGGAAATCAGGCGCGAGCGACAGATTGAGGAGACCCAGAAGCAGCTCGAGGCTGCAGGGGGCCAGAAGAAGGTTGATCGTGTGGAATGGATGTACCAAGGCCCGAACGACGGCGGGCGCGACGAATACTCGAGTGAAGCATTCCTCCTCGGCAAGCGACGCATCGACTCCGTCCTCCGGGGTGATGACATGAAGAAGGTGGAGAAGACCGCAGGACCGACTGGCGAGACTCCAGGCCCTGTCCCGGTCATCGCCTCCGCGCGAGACACGGCAGCCAAGATCCGCGAAGATCCTCTCGTGGCGATCAAGAGGCAGGAACAAGGCGCATACCAAGCCATGATGAAGGATCCCTCCAAACGTCGACAGCTGTTGGCGCAAATGGGAATTGTGGAAGAGAAGCCCAAATCGAAGCACAGGGAGCACAGGGAACACAGGCATCGCAGCCACAGGTCGCATCATCGCCACCGCGATGATGACCATGATCGCGAATCCCGTCACAGACGCCGGCGAGACGACTCTCGAGAACGATCACGAAGCCCACGGCGGTATGACGACGAATCAGACTCTGAAAGGCGGCGCAAGAGGCGGCGTTCATACTCGCGAGACAGATCGCCACCCGCGCGCCGCGACGATCACGACTCGGGCAGTGGAAGACACCGCAGGAGTCATCGTTCGGACTCTCGAGATGGGTCTCGGGCTCGGCGGCGCCACGACTCTGGCGACGAGGACGGAGAGAGGCCACCGAGAAGGGAGTACTCAGACAGTCGTCGGTACGACTCGGATGATCGGAGGGAAGGCAAGGAGAGGAGACGTTCCCCGAATCGGAAACGGTCTCAGCGCGATCTCAATGGGGGAACACGTCGGCCCGAAAACCGAGATGATGAGGACGAGAGGGCAAGGAAGCTCGCGGCCATGCAGAATGACGCCACAGACCTGGATAAGGCCAGGGAAGCCCGCCTTGCAGCTCTAGCGGAAAAGGAACAGGCCGAACGCGAGGCAGATGACAGAGCCCGAGCGAATTCGTCCAAGTACGGAGGCCGGGAGTTCGCACACAAGCTTCACAATGCGGCGGGGAACGGGACTCTGGCAGACAGAATTGGTCGCGGCCGCCAAGGATTCCAGAGAGACGACGACTGAGGTGGCTCGCTCCACGACATGGAGTATGTACAGAGAAGTCAGGGCTTGTAGCTGACAATTACAAAGCTGATCAATCTTATACAGAGGGCGACGGCGCTCAGGATTTGGTTCTCTTGCCGCACAACATTGCATCTGTGAGAATATGTTAATCACTAAGCTGACCTGCGATAGATTGTCGTGACATCATCTCTGTTCAGAATCCGCTGAAAAATTCAAGCACACACCTTGAAGCCCAGCCAAGTTCGATGCCAATAGCTCATCGACGAGAAATCCTCAAGAGCCGCATCCTAGACAAGCATACCACTAAGGTAAGTCAAGGAGCTGTCGCGTCCCATTTTCGATGATGGCGGAAACAGTCGTCGAGCCCAGCATCACTTGTCAGCATGAGGAAGCATAACACATCATCTATGGACACCATATGTGAGCCAGAAAACGAGTTCTCTATTTTGGCCGACGTATATGTTCAAGAAAAAACCGTTAGAATCATTCAGCTATGCGAACAAGATGCCCACGAAATACAACCCGAGCAGGACGTGCCCGATTCCCTGAACCCAAAGTCTGCACCTCAAATGGGTACGCAGTGAACAAAACCAACCACCTCCCGCTACGCCCCGGACCAGCGAAAGCAGGAAGCCAGAAGCAAAGTAAATGGCACAGAAATCTCAGAATCAAAGGAAATCGCAAATGTTCTGTATGGCCGTCCCAGTTTTTTGGATGAACTCCGACTCCATCAAAAAGACCCACATCTCATTCTCGCATCGCTCATGGGCCTTCCTCCTCAGGCGGCCCCGTCCCCACTTCCGCCCCCTTATTGGATCTCCACGTCGAAGCAGGTGCTCCACTGGGGCGCGTCGTTGTAGCTCCAGACCCAGACCAGCATGTGCCTGCCGGCCTCCATGTTGGTGGGCATGGTGACGTCCATCCAGTTTCCCTTGTCGACGAGGCCCTGGGCGGCGCTGATGATGCTGGGGTCGGCGGGGTAGGAGAAGGAGTCGTCGGAGAAGCCGGCCTGGGCGATGCGGTTGGCGTCGGTGAACTCGTCGATGGTGTTGATCTCGGTCTCCTTGGCGCCGGCCCAGTACACGCTGACCTGGCCAGGGTCGTTGTTGGCGCCGGCGGTGGTGCCACGGGTGTGGCCGTTGCCGCCGTACCTCAGCTTGATGGTGCCGCCGGGGCTGACGGTCGCCATCGGGGCGCTGGCCTCCTGGCCGGGGCTGCGCTGCGACGGGTTGCAGGCGGAGCGGTCACCCTCCCAGGACTTGGCAGCGATGTTCCATGAGTAGTTGGTTGACTCGTCGATCCAGTCACCAGGGTTGGCCTTGGCACGAGGCCAGCCGCGGCAGTACTGGGGGAAGAAGCTGTTGGAGGTCCATGATCAGCTACATGGTTCTTCATGTCTGCCCTGGGGGAGGTTCAACACTTACACTGGGTCGACTAGCTCTGCTGGCGTCTTCTGGGAGCCCGCAATCATCTTCTGCAGGAGCTCCTTGTTGTCGTGGTCGGTGCATTCCACCCAAGAGTGAGCCGAGGCCATGCCGAGGATGGCGAGGCAGCTAGAGAGAGAGTACTTCATCTTGAGGATGGGGTTGTGCTGTTGTTTGGTATTATGGTGTGTGTGTGTGTACGTCTGTACGTTGCTAACAAGCCTCAATGAATGACGACAGCTAAAGAGCGGAAAGGACTGAACGAGCAGTGTACCACCTAGGGCGTGCAAAAAAAAGAGTGATATGCGTCGGGGGTGGAGCTGCGAGTGGTCGAGTGTTTCCTGAGAGTGGTGTGAGCAGGACCGGCCTTGAGGCTTTATACCAATACCCAGGTGCTCCTCGAGGTGCGCCGCTGGGGGACTCTGGACACACGGACACAGGGGTAAAGACCCGTCGACGTCGATTGTTTCAATGGCGCTACTAAAATTACACTTTAATATGTAAAAGTGGGGGAGGCTCGCCCCCGTCCACAATAAATATTCGATACGAGGGTCTTCGGGTCCCTCGTACGGGACAAGAGTGGCTACGGTGTACCCAGCCCAGCTGGCCCGGAGCACAACTACTTACGTGCAAGAAACCCACACCCGTGTGGGCGGTACTGCCTCAGACCTCGAGGGCTTCGCCTGTAGGCCTGGCTGCCAAGGAGATAGACGCGCGCCTTTTGGAGGGTGTCGAGTTCTGGATGCTCCTGGGGCTGGACCCGATAGGCGCGAATCATGGGCCCTACAATGGGCAGGCCGCCAAGCAGTTCCACTTATGCCAGCGATCAGCCCAAGGGGGCCGGGCCTATCAGGGCAATCGCAAAGGAAAAAGCCCTCGTGGCAGCGGAAGCAGAGGATGAAGCGAGTCGGTGGCCACAAAAAGGTCTGTCAAGAGGCTCAAGTTATGCTTGGCGGGCCAAACAGGACGGCCGGCCGTCGACCAGACCTTGAACAGAGGCTATGTCATAGGCCGCCAACCCACATAGTCAATTGTTTTATGCCCATGATTCGGCCCCAAACAAAACACAAGGTTTCATGCCAGGGTGAATAAGCATAGTACTAGCACCGCCAATTGCCGTGGGGGAGCCCCTTGTCAGGGTGTCAACATCGGACGAACCGGTGTGGCGGCCATGGGGATGACTAGAGTGGCGTTGGACATGGGTTATTCAAAACGCCCCCAACCAACCAAATAGCACGTCGCAATTGATTTTCAAAACGACGACACAGTCAGCCTTATTTGGGGGTTTCGTTTTTGGTTCTTCGATATTGGCCTCCTCAATCTGATGAACGCCACAGCGCCCATGGAAACCGTCAAAGCAAAATCGTAGGCACAAGCAGAAGTAGCGCCTCACTGTGCGTGCGACTCATTACTATGATACCACAATGATCTCACCCATCACTGTATCCCCATATGCTCAACCCTGTCACCGCCCTCTTTGTTTACTTGGGTAATAAGGATCCAAAATCTCTCTTAAGACCAAGGAATAAGCGCCAGCATCCGCCGAAGAGGAGAGAGCCACAACACACCCGCCCCGGGCAGCCCGTCCCAAGGTTCGAGGCCCATCTCGAACTCGAAATCGACCGCCATCGACCGCCATCGACGTCGCTCCTCGAGAGGCCAAGCTTCGCGGCCGGAAATCAAGAGCAGCGCTCTTGGGCTCGCCAATCTCAGGGGTATATCGGCGCCGATCCGGGGGCTCGACCAGTCAGCCAGCCCTCTGAGCAGGGCAAAGGAGCAGCGGGCCTCAGTTGTTGACTCCGCGCTGCTGGCGAGGCGAGGCGGTCGGCGCGCACTGGCTGGCATCCGGCCGATGCGGCGCTGCACATTCGAGGGCGCCGGTCCTCATAGAAGCCCGCCCCCTTTTCCCGTTGGCCGAATCTCGGCTGATCTCGCCCACAAAGGGGGAGTCATCGGTCTCGCTCTGAAATTGCAGAGAAGCATTCCTTCTGGTCCCTCCCGAGTTGGATTTTGGGGGAGACCGACCCCCATCCCCCCTTCCAACCCCCGGAGGGCGTTCGGTGCGGTGTGTGTTGCTCTTTTTCCCTGTTGGTTCCCCGGTCCCGCTTTTCTCCTCTTGCTTTCGGGGACGGGGCTCACCCTCTGGCCCGTCCGCCGGTGGGCATCCACCCGGGGAAGCAAAAACCGGCCAGGGCGCCCACCTTGGACGGAGGGGCCGACAGAGCTTAGCAGGATTGAAGCCTTTTCAGCTTGCGACCTTGGCCCTCCGGACTCACCCCGGGCTCTGCGTTCTAGGCCTCCCAGAGACTGGATTTGCTCCTCGGCTTCTCTCTCGAGAGGCACCACCGCGTCCCCACTTGGCCTTGGGAATGATGTGGGTGCTTGGATCGAGCTGGACTCGGGACTTTAATGGCGAAATGGAAATCAACCGAGTCATCATGGCTTCGTGGGTGGATTGTTCTTTTGTGATTGGTAACAAGACAAATTACAGATTGTTGAGTGGAAATCCAGTAGGTTGGACCAAATAGGCCGTCGTGGTTGTTTGGAATGGACTAGACACTAGCTGCTGGGGACTCTGCGGGTTCCACAGCAGCTATATCCTGGCAGTCCACTGAGACTGGGACTCAGCAACTCTTTTGAGTTGGACTCACAACTGACTAGGTCGTCAAATTAACAACCGCTTTGAGCTAACCCAAACCACACAAGCAGCTGAACAATGAATTTTATTCTGATCACCCAGTCAATGTCACAGCACTTTACCACTCAGTCCAATTGACTTCCACACGAGAGTCAATCAAGCAAGCAAGTAGGAATTGCTTCAAATTTCCCAGGCTTGAGTCATCAGCACATGCATCCGTCTCTGGTGCCGAACCATTTAAACAGCAAGACCCATAGCTCTCTTNNNAAAAAAAAAAAAAAAAAAAGTAAAATATTCTCCAGTAAAAAACTTGAGCAAGATAACATGGAAACTTGGCAGATCGGACTCGCTGTGGCCATTCCTGTGCTGGCCGCCATAGCGCTGGCAATTGTATGCATTTACGTTCCGAAGCAAAAGGGCTCCCTGCGACAATGGAGGGAACCATGGGTTTGAAGGAGAACGTGACAGAAAGCAATTAATTAGAGCAAGTACCTTAGGTACTGCGGAATTTATTCTTCTTTGATGTGTGTTGTTTGCACTACTTTGCCATGTATCCACCAAGTAAAACGAACCAGCCGCCTAAGTGACCAGCAATCGTTAGATTGCGCATGTGGAGGCTCATGACATCAAGTAGATGCAGGGCAAGGCGCTAGAGTTCGACCAAAGAGCGTCCAGTCCTGAACACTCAGAAACACGACGCTGTCTCTCAAAAGCCCAACATCAAGTCGGCTGTGCATTCTATTGATAATCAACCTATCACAGTGTTCATGCGGAGAAATGCTGCGCTTAAAACTAGAGCTGCCCGACCACCATCCCTGCTCCAGTGCAGGTCTTGCCATCGTATTTGGCACTCGGCAGGAGGGCAACCGCAGCCGCCTTGGAGAGCTGTGTTGTGGACGATTCCGAGTTGTTTGCTTCTCCAGCAGTCAGGGAGTCGAAGCATGTCTGGCCCTCGGCCAGGCACTGGTAGATGACCAGCTGGTCTTCCAGATGTGTGTCGACTGCACGTTCGCTGTTCACTGTTTGTGTCATGTGTTAGCGCTGTTGTCAAGGGCTGACGAGGGGGCGATGAGTATCGGCCATGGGCTTTTGAATGCTGAGGGACCTGTGATTAGACGTTGTTGCTTACCTTCATCCTCCAGGTCCTTGCAGACTTGGCTGGAGATTTCCTTGCACAGCGCAAGGGTTGTCGAGTCCTTCAGAGGCTGGGCCATCAGGTAGTCCCGACCCCAGCGACAGTCTATAAGGTCGGCAAGTTAGCAGTCACTGTCGAAAAGAAAGTAAGGGGGCTGCATACACTCAGACTTGCCCACAAGCAGCACATAGACCCGGTCGTCATGGCCACTCTCCTCCAACTTGAAATTGACATCGATGTTTCCAAATCGGGCCTCGATGTCCCCTTGGATGTGCGTTTGCAGAGGTTCATGCAGCACTGGGGGCGTAACGATGGTCACATCAACACTTGTCAGCAAGTAATCGACAGAGCCTGCCACGTCGTCGTCGTCGCAAAACTTTGCATTGGGTCGAAGGGAAAGGGTTGTGCCGATCTTCCGCGGGCGAATCTTAAAGCGCACCGTCCCCTCTTGGAGACACTTGCGGGTCATCCTGTCCCATCCACGCTTGACGAGCTGGCAGATGATATCGACGCCAAAGTAGTCCCGGAGGGCCGGCAGGAAGACCTGTTCGATGTACTCGAAGCTCGGGGTGCCGGGCGAGTACGTCGTCCCCTTGAGTCTAAGCTCTATTGCCTTGCCGTTGTCTGGGTCTTCGCTCCCGATGTAGAGCAGGAATGGGAGGATGGTCTGGAAGTGCAGGATGGAGCTGGCAAGCATCGAGCCCGGGTCGATCTTGATCTCCCTGCGGGTTATCTGCTTTGTCGATGGATGGGATTTGGGCCGGAACTCGAGGGTTCTGCTTTCGATGACGTTTCCTACGACCTCCGCGCCGGTTTGCTCAGCAAGCCAATTAACAATTGCCACGAGCTCTGCTGTCATCCCTGGCTTGTTTGTTCCTGTGACAATTCCTAGTCAGCAGGTCATCGCCGTGGAAGAGATCACATTGATCATTGGCAAGTTGGCATTCGCAACAGTGTTGGAATTTAAGAGGCTAGAGGAGGGGAGGAGGAGGAGCAGCAGGGAGAAAGACTGTGAAGCTCAAGAGTATCGAGCGTGGCTGGTGAGCAACCTACCTGTCAATTGAATTGATGGATGCTGCCTTATGTTTTCGATCTTCAATGGCTTCAGTGTGATGGCCGAAAGACAAACGGCTGTCCGCACAAATTGACCGGTCACGCTTTCCTTGTCGAGGACGACGGGGTCGCCGTCAGCAGGGCCTGAAGAACCCATTGTGGACCCAATTCGAAGGCTGTCTGGAGATGGAGATGCTTTTCCTCTGACGATTCTGGTGCCGATGCCAGACTGTTGTTTTGGGGAGGTTTTCTGGAAGGAAGCCAAAGTGCGGTGGTTTAAAAGGCAGGAGTGATGATGTTGGTAGGCGGTTGTGAACAGGACGCTCCTGCAGGTACCCGATAGGGATCTAGCGATACCAGACCTCGAAAAGTTGAGGGACTTCGGATGAAAAGCGGTGTTTTGTGGCCTGCTTTGAATGGAAAATTCACCTCATTAACATTTGAGGGACATCAGATCCAAGGAAAGAAGCATAAAGAAACAGCTGGGTTTCAGCCCCATTCGCTCCTGTGACAACGGTCCATGATGACCATTGGATCATCCTTAGCAGCCCCGGATCGAATGCTTTGAAGCGCGAGAACAACAATGCAAGTTTAGTGCCTTCATGACGGCTCTTGCTGGAAAGCAAAGCCACTGTAAGAGGGTGTTGTTTTGTTTATTGCAAGACTACACCCGGCACTGTCACCTATACTTCTCGTACTTGACAACCTCTGCTATTTGGGCCTCAACCCTCTTTATCGTCTCTGCATCGTATAGATCCTCCGGAGACTTGCCTCCCTTGAGCACTTGCTCCTCATGGATCTTGAACTCCTTCTTGGTCATGCACACCAGGTCACTCATCTTGAGGGTCGTCCACTTCTGCTGGTCTTCTCCCTCACCAAGTGTCTTCAGGATGCTTCCCTTGGGCTTCCTCCACCTAATGAGGAAGAGGCTCGTTGGCAGGCCGCTGATTGCACTCCTACCCCTATACATCTCCTCCACGAGGAAGGCCACCTCGCTGTGTGTCAGTGGTATCCTCAGGCCAAGGGCAATATCAGCTGGAGCCCCTGGTTCTGATCTCACCAGCCTCTGCTCGTTGGCTTGTATCGCCGAGAAGAGGGAGTCGTGCGTCTTGCCTGATGCCTTGGACTCAACGTAATCACAAGGGTAGCCTGGTCATTGGGTTAGCAAGTTTCGGCGGCAATTAGACGCGCACAAGTCCAACACGTACCCGTGATCTTCAAAATGACATGGTTGGCCACCGTAAGCCCAAAGATTGCTGGCATAGTCCCGAGAACAGGCAATATGCGGACGCGGAATTCAGGGAGTGGTCCAAGGTCGCCAACCGTGCCCTTTTGGAACTCCTCGTCTGACAGGGGCAGCAGCTGTGCCTTGCCCTCTGCCGTCCTCTCCGTCGAGTAGACTGCAGCAATGCCATGCGTGACGCCCTGCAGCTTCAGGCGCCGCCGGGTCGCCCTCGAAAGCCCGTCGTCCGTGGTCGTGCTGATATCGCCTATGATGATCCGTGTCGGATCGCTCTTGCAACCGGCTCCCATGGCAGAGATGACCTCGATCTTATTATCATGGCAGTACTTCAGCAGGGCGACCTTGGTGTCGATGTTGTCGATCGCATCGACCACGAAATCCGGCTTCTTTCCGCCCTCGGCCCACGGCCCCAGCAACCTTTCAGCATTCTCCCCATCAAACTTCTCCAGGCGCAGGTCGAACTTGACCCAGGGCGCGATGGCCCTCAGCCGCCTCTGCAAGCACTGCACCTTGGGCAATCCCACGTCCGCCAGTGTCGCCACGGCGTGTCTGTTCAGGCTACTCAAGGTGACCTGGTCGAAGTCGATCAGCCGCAGCCTCGAGATCCCGGACCGGGCGAACGCCGCTGTCGCATGGCTGCCGACGCCGCCGCAGCCCACAACGACCACGAAGGAGCTGCGCAGCTTGTCGAGACCCTCGGGGGTCAGGAAGACACGGTTCCGCGCCAGCTGCTCGAGGATCAGCTCATCGTCGAAGTCGCCGGCCTGGGCCCGTCGCGCGAGTGCCTCGGTCCGGATGTCTTCCTTGTCGGGCGCAGGTATCGTTCCGAGGCTCGTGAGCTGTTAGGTCAACGGTTTCTGTTAGTGATCAGCACTCCTCCGTCGCCTCAAGACCCTGCTGCTCAGAATGGTGCTGGGGGTTTGGGTGGCTCCATATTGTGGCTGCGCTGGTGGTGGGGATGTTTACTAACTTTTTGCAACGGGTGGTCGTCGCTTGGATTTGGTATCGAGTTCTTGAGCCTCGACACTCTCTGCTCGTGTGACAGGCGCTGGTAGCTCAGAAGACCCGCGGCCACAATGCCTCCTGACAATAATGCGGTCGCGGCGAGCTGAAAGCGCGAATCGGATGTCGCGCGAGACAGGAGGCCTGACATTGTTGCTATTACATGGGCCTGCGTTTCCCTTAGGTCAGGCCAGTGCAAGAAGATCAAAATGTTTTAGCAGGGCGATGCCGTCATTCTACCCCAACGGCTGCATTACGTAATACAGCTCCAACTACACTGGGTCGCCCTGCTGCTCGGTCTAGTCTATTCTTGTCACTTACACTTGGGTTCTTGTCAAACCTCAAAGTTCTACCCCAGTCATTCAGAGTCTGGGTATTGCCTTGTTGAGTCCAAATCTGCCTTCATCCGGCTGGTTAGAACGTAATAAGTTAAAATCCCAATAATGACTTTTGTGTAGGTCCATCATATCCACGGGTCTCCCGAAACCAATTTCCAAGAATCTTCCTTGTCGCAGCATCCAGCATCAATAATATGGAAAATACAAACGGGTCGTAAGGACCATCCTGCCGTTTCGCAATTGGCATCATCAGAATGACCTCGAAGAAAGCCTTACTGCCTCACCCATCACAAACCGCCTCGACCGCCGGCGCAATGTCGAACCTTTGCCACCTTTGCAGTGTCACCTTTGCAGTGTCAAAGGCACGCCGAAACAAGCTGCCCTAGCCTTGATACAGTCTTGATTTGGCCAGGAGCCTGCTTGAGAACAGGAGTGAAAAATTACCTAGGTATAATCCCAGGGCCTTGCTCTTTCCACCTAGCACGACGAGAAAGCAGAGAACAGTGATGAGTGAGAGGCAGGCTTCAGGGGCCTCGCCAGGATGGGAGGACGTAACTATTTTGAGCTGACACTATGCACGACAAGCCTTGTGCGACATTAGACAAACCAGCAAGGCTGCCATGGCTTTACAACCTCCGAACACATTTATGCCGCTGGTGTTGCTCGGCGCCGTTGGTTTGCGAGAGCCCGAACCCTGGCGCCCCTGAACATAAACGAATACGAATACCAGCACCGTTGTCTCCGAACTCGAGTACGGAGGGACACGATGGCCGGAGCACTGCCAATTGTGACTTCATTCAGCGAAGTACCGAAATCTCGACATTGAGTTTGGGAAAGGGAAAGTGGCTGTCAAGCAAAAGTTCGGAGCTCTCTTGTCAAAGTTACGGGGTTCCGCAACTTAATTACGTAGAAGTGGCTCCCGGGACCTGGAGCTTGCACCAGGCATATGAGTCTCAAACCTTGAGGCGAACATCCCCAATACGGCATTTGGACAATGCATACGTCGGGAACAAATATTGCCCCCTGCATGGACCGGCCTGGGCAGCCTCGGTCCTGACATCCCCGCCCTCCACGATAAATATGGGGAGCACGGGGACCAACAGACGACGTATCTACATAAGGCCTCTCTCTTCAAGACTTCCCTCTTGAACACTGTATCTTCTTCCCCACCAGCCATCCATCGTCTCATACACCCTCCCCCTCGACACTAAGACAAAATGCCCTCCCACACAGTGATAGTAACCGGCGCCGGCGGCGGTCTAGGCAAGGCCATCGCCGAGGGCTTCCTCGCAGCAGGCAGCAACGTGGCCATCTGCGACGTGAACCAGGCACGGCTGGAGGCGACGGAGAAGGAGTGGCTCGCAGCAGGCCACGGGGCCGAGCGGATCCTGACCACCACGACAGACGTCACGAACCCGGCGTCGGTGCAGGCGCTCGTGGACAAGACGGCCGAGCGTTTCGGCCGCCTCGACCTGCTCGTGAACAACGCGGGCATCATGGATGACTTCTCGCCGGCGGCCGAGTGCCCGCCGGAGCTATGGTCCCGCGTCATGGCCGTCAACCTCAACGGGCCCTTCTACGCGACGCGCGCGGCCGTGGCGCAGTTCCAGAAGCAGGGGGACGACACCAAGGGCGGGCTCATCATCAACGTGTGCTCCGTGGCCGCCAAGTCCGGGCACAGCGCTGGGGCCGCGTACACGGCGTCCAAGCACGGCCTGCTGGGGCTGAGCAAGAACACGGCGTTCGCGTACGCCGACAAGGGGATATACTGCGTCGCGCTGATGCTGGGCGGCATGAACACCAACATCACCGACGCCATGGCCAAGGGCATCAACATGGACTTCTTCCAGAAGTTCCAGCAGTCACAGGAGAAGTTTGACGGGGAGAAGCACTCTGTGCCAGTGGAGAACGTGGCCAAGTACTGCGTGTTCCTGTCGGACCGCGGGATCGCCAAGAGCGCCAATGGGGCGTGTCTGGACTTCACCAACAACTGGCCTGCGCAATAGTGGGCGAGCGAGGGGCGTCGTGAGGGCGGGACGAGGCGTATCGGGTCGAGGAATGCGGCTCACTGTTTGAGCTCGCGTGAAGAATCGGTCTAGAGTAGACCGATGGGAGTCACTGCTTATTCTATGGAGTGAAGCCTGGTTGGAAACATGTGTCAGGCCGGGTGTCGTCACGGATTGTCTCGACCAAACCAGCCTGGCCAAGATGCGTGGATGAATTTAAATAAGACCTCGATACAATATCATCTAAATCCACGAATGCAGCTCAAATAATCGAGATATATGCCTCCAACACCACGCCTGAATCAAGCTAAATCTCCCACAGCAGTCGGAGAAGAGCCCACCAGCCTACTTCTCCCAGGATGGCCTCCCCTCTCCCTTGCCACCAATCTGCTTCTCCAAAACAGCCTCATACTTCTCGTCGACATTGCCCGGCCCCGTGTGGATGTGAATCAGGTCCCGCGCCGCATCGCGTAGCTTATACTTCTGGATCTTCCCGCTGGCCGTCTTGGGGTAGTCGTCCGTCCAGAAGACGTACTTGGGGACGAGGTGGCCCGAGAGCCTGCCGCGCACCCAGGCGCGGACGTCGTCCTTGCGGAGCAGCGGCAGGCCCTGGCTCTCGGAGCGGGCGAAGCCGTCCTCGCCGAAGGTGGGGTCGTCCTCGGTGGCGACGCCGGCGCGCGGCACGATGAAGGCGCAGACGGCCTCGCCGTGCTTGGCGTCCGGCACGCCAACCACCGACGCCTCGGCCACCAGGGGGTGCTGGAACAGGGCGTTCTCTACCTCGAGCGGGTGGATGTTCTCGCCGCCCCGGATGATGAGATCCTTGATGCGCCCCGTAATCGAGACGTACCCGTCCACCGTCATGCTAGCCTCGTCGCCGCTGTACATCCACCACCGCCCGGTCCCCTCGCCTCCGTTGCCGTTCTGCCCGACCGCAGGCTCCCCTGTGGCATCTGGGCCTTCCGTCCTGCCAGTGTCGACGTCTGGCTCTAAAATGCGGACCTCTTTCGTCTTCTCCTCATCGCCCCAGTAGCCCTGCATCACGAGATATCCACTTGTGGCCAGCTCACCCCGCTCGCCGATTGGCAAGACCTTGCTCCTGTCCCCCGGGTCGACAATCTTGATGCGCGTGTGCGGCATCACCTTGCCGATGGTGGCCGTCCGCTTGTCCAGGGGGTCGCTCGGCGCTGTCATGCAGGACACGGGACTGGTCTCGGTCATGCCGTAACAAATGACGAGCTCATTCAGACCTAGCCTATCATAGAGCTTGCGCATCAGCGACTCAGGCACTGACGACCCGGCGGCAATGCCCTTTTGCAGGTGCGTGGGCAGCCGCGAAGCTTCCTCTGGCGCGAACCGGGTCTTCTTGTCGAGCTGCTCAAGCATCGATACAAACATGGTCGCCACGCCATACAGGCCGGTGGCTCGGTGGTCGGCTGCCATCTTTAGGCTGGCAAAAGGGTCGAATGCAGGCGACGGGAAGAGGATGGCGGAGCCGCTAGTAGCAGTGGCCATATACCCAAGGACACAGCCGAAGCAGTGGAATAGTGGGGGCGGGCAGACGATGAGGTCGGACGGGTTCAGCCCCATGCGCTGGGCTATCAGGTAGCCATTGTTAAGGATGCCAGTGTGCGTGAGCATGGCGGCCTTGGGGTGTGACGTCGTTCCAGAAGTGAATTGGATGTTGATGCAATCCTGGGCGTGGAGCGGAGAATCCGGCACAACTGGACGGGTGCTGCTCAGCGACAACGAGGACAAGGACGGGGCAAGCGCCGTGTATGGAGTCAGGGACGGGTAGTCGGCCAGGCGGAAGTCCACGGCAGGGTGGGACGACGTGTTATCCACCACCACGACCTTCCTCAGCGTGGGCACGAGTGAGCTCTCGACACGTCCTGACTCCAGGTCCGGGACCAGGTTTCTGAGAAGTTCCAGGTTGCTCCGCCCCTGGCAGGGCTTGTAGGCGCGGTCCGTGACGGCAGCAACAACGAAGACCTCAACCTCCAAGTGCGACAGGGCGGCGGCGACCTGTGAGGCGTTAAAGGTCGGGTTGAGAGGCACCAGGATGGCGCCCAGCTTGAAGACGGCGTACGTCAAGGCTGCGTGCTCCGCCGTGTTTCCGAGCTTGACAGCCACCCTGTCGCCCTTCTTGACACCGGCCGACCTCAGGGACTGGGCCAGTGTGTTGGACACGGCGTCAAGGGCCGCATAGCTGAGGGTCGTCTCCTGGCCCGTGACAGCCGTCGTTGATGGATCGCGGCAGATGACTGCCGGCCTGTCACCATTCTCTGACACGACCTTTGCGAAGTGTTCGGGGATGGTATAAGGCAGTAGCGGGGGCTCCTCCGGGCCCTGTGATATGCTATAAGTCAGGCTGCTGGAGGATGGTCTCACTTGAGTACCGGCCACAGCCAGAGGTACAGCCCTCGACCCCCGGGACACCGAACTCAACTGTGCCCACGGCCGGGTCCGGGCAGCTCTGAGGCCTTGTGAAGCCCATCGCGATGTGAGTGCTGAAAGCATGACGTCAGGAAGCGAAGGGGAAAGACGGTTTGCGCATCGCGGCTCGTGTGACAAGAGCAACAACACGCGCGAAGGGGACAAGCTCACAAGATATCCCACGAGGACCTCGGGAGGCTTTCCGTGCTTATTACGATGGAGACGGTCCGCTCCCCGGAAGCCAGCCCCAGGTCGGAGCGGCGCACCCAGCTCGATCCCCGAAATGCGGGGTTGGTGTTTGGGGAAGTCGCATCCAGTCCACAGTTCGAGTAGACTAGCCCAGCAGGCCAAAGCTTACTACCGAGCTCGGTACCACCTGCATTGGGTTTCAGTGGACCCAGACGCGAGGACTGGAGGACAAGAACGATGATGGTACTGTAGTGACGATATGTGTGCGCGTGGGGCGTCCAGGTTCCAAGCTGGGTTGACCACCGACCACGCAATCCAAGTTGTCCCAGGACACGCAAGCCGGAATGCGACTGTCACCCTGTCGTCTCTCGCCCTGCTGTTATCAAGTAACGAGTAGTAACACGGTCGAGTAAGGACAGCCTCGAGACACTGCGTCCACTCTTCATCTCATCCACATCTCGCAATCCCCTGACAGCTCAAGGAGAACTCGTTCACTCCACGTAGACCGCAGACGGAACCGGGGCATTCAAGTCATCGCTGTAGAAATTTGCCAAGCCTTGATGATGTCTATTATTCTCTAAAGGTCGTTATCGTCCCTCAATCGATCAATACTGGGTATGCGTATCGTAACAAGTGGCTGTCTTTGCTTTTCCTGTTCTTCCTCGCGACCGTCGTGAAACCTCGACACAAAACCCTGAGCAAAGAGACCCGGACTCCAATCGCATGCATTCGTGTTGGCATGTTCGCAAGAGGGGAAATCAAGAAAAATTTGTACACAAGAAGAGACGGGGAACATGATGCTTCCCGTCATGTTTCAGGGCCGATGTGCCTCTCGCTCTCGGGCTTCCACGTGCCTGTTTGGATAGGTCAGTCTCTAGTCCAGTTGTGTACCCCGATGTTGCGAAACTTACCCTCGAAGTCGTGATGCACAAACGCCATCGGGTCGTCAGGCTCCTTTGCGCCCATCTGCTGTACGCCAGGCGAGAAGCTCGTGATGGGGAGAACTATAACATCGCCAACCTTCTTGGCAACCTCCATGCCCGTGAAGTTCCTGTAGTCGATTGCCCCCTTGCTCGTGCTCATGTCGAAAAACCGCGGGTCGTTGAAGTACTCGAAAATCGTGTCGGTCCAGACAGCAGGTCCCGTGAATTCTATTACGTTCTTGGTGTCCATCGCCGTAAGCAGCCCTGTCCTCTTCCTCTTGAGCGTCTCGGCCGCAACCCGCGCGACAATGTCGCGCAGGACTGGGTGGCCCGGCTTCGACTGGATCGTCCACTGGCAGAATTGGATCCTCCGGCTGTACCAATCGTGCCAGTCGGGCCTGTCTGGGTCGGCCTCAATACCAATCACCAGGCCGATTGTCTCGCGCGGGACGGAATCGGGCACCCACTCCACCGCAGACTTGAGGGCAGATGTGTCGATGTCGCTGTACACGCCGCCGCGCGCCAGCAGAATCAGGTACCTGAAGAAGTCTGCCTTCAGCACCGGGAGGGGCAACGCGGTGTAGGCCTCGATCACCTCCGGGACGGAGGCATAGAACAGCTTGACCAGGTTCTCGGCGACGTCGTCCGTTATCACCTCGTGGATGAATCCTGGGTGGTGCTCTGTCCACGTGGCCTCCTCTTCCCTGAACTTGAACTTTCCGCTCGAAGGGGTGTATTTCCATGTCTGCCAGATGTACGCGGGGAACTTGGTCTCGACATCGTAAGGGAACTGGTAGGCGAGCTTGTCGTAGGTCGACAGCTTGGACAGGTCCTGCATCGTCTTTTGGCCCGTCATGTCGCTGCCACCAGCACTACCTCCCTTTCCACCAGGCCCGCCATTGCTTAGGGGCTTCCCGGAAGTATGTTTTGTGTCTGTCGAAGAGGAGGATTGTTTCGAGGACTCGTGGTGTGCGTTGTCTGTCTTCGGCAAGACTTCTTCTTGCCGTATTGGGGCGGGTGGCGGGATTTCGGGGCCGTGTGACCGGGTGACGATGTAGAACAGGGTGATGAAGAAGGCGGCGGCGATCAGGGCGCGCTTGACGGTAAGCATGTTGGGCTGTCGCCTGGGGCTTTTTGATCGCGCCGAGACGGGGATCAGCATCGGCTTTCGACGAACATTGAACATGGAGCCAAATGGTCCCGACCGGCGGACGTGGGGAGGCGGCGGTAATAGGTGGTCGCGCGGGTGGGATAAGGGGCTGGGTGAGGTCAGATCGGCGGCCGCAGATTCGTGCTGTCGGTGCTCCAAGGTGAGGTTTCGGAAGACGCGAAGACTGCCGTGGGATTGAAGCGGGTGCGCCGCCGTGGGAGTGTGGGCGAGGGCCCAGCTAGGGAGCGAAGGCTAAGTGTAGTCTCGTAGGCTGTAGACAGAGAAGCGTCGACTGCCAAATAAGGATGTGGTTGTTGAGTGACGTGAAATCCCACTGCTGGGCTGGCCGGGTGGCAGGCGGTTGGTTGGAAGGTCCCGGGACGAGATGATTCGAGAGACGATATGAAGTCTGTCGATTGTTGTAGAAGTAATAGTCGTGCGACGATTTCAACGCATTGGCTGTCAGGTTTAACTGAGATGTCAGGCAAGGGAATAAAAAAAAGTTTTGGGATGTCGCCGATTGTCAATCAGCGGTCGTCTTCACAGGCACAGGCACAGACGCAGCAGAGGAAGATACATGCGCACACCTGGGCATGGGCAAGGAAGAAACGAGCCAAGAAAAGTATGGTGCGGGATGATGAGCTTGCAGCTAGGCGGGCTTGGCCTTTTTTAATTCGGGACCACCCCCCGAACAGGGCGCAGGGGTGTGGGGATGAAGGCAGATTGATTGACTGGCTGACTGATTCGAAGATGCGGGTTGCATGTGCAGCTGCGAGTTGATTGAAAAAGAGTGGCCAGCGTGGAGGCGGACAGGGCAGACAGCGCAGGGCTGGACCGGGCTGGACTGAGCCGGTGACGTGGAGGGCCGTGGAGGAGGAAAAGCTTGAGGGGTACGGAGTATCTGCCTAGGTGGCTAGGTATCTAGGTCCTATACGTACTGCAGCAGCACAAGGTACAAAAGGAGAGAGCCGATTTTAGAAGACGTCTCGGGGTTCCAAGTTTCCCACATATGCAGCGGGCTGGTTCTGCTAAGGGGCCAAGACGACGATGGCGCAGATCAGGGAAGATCAGAAACGATGCCCAGTTCAGCAGGTGCTTTGAAAAAACCAAACGCTAGGCATGCGAGGCATGTGAGGCGCTGCTACTTTTACGAGTGAGCTTACGAAGCCTTTTGGTGCTCTGCCTATCTTTCCGCGTAAGACCCGTATGACCCGTGTGAGAGTAGGTACATAGTAGCAAGCAGGGCAAGCGATCGATTGGGTTTTGGAAGTCCTCCTTTTCTCAGTGGTTGATAGCAAAACACACTGACGAAGCCAATATGGCAAGAG
>JACBFG010000026.1:2365489-2416336 GCA_013435955.1 Diaporthe sp. HANT25 | reverse complement strand
GGGGGGGGGGGCGGGCAAGACAAAAACTCAATTTCCGTTCAGGACAAACATGCTGTGTGATGAGTTTGTTTGGCCTTCGGAGATGTTCGTAGGAGACAGATCTGCATGCGGCCGGTCCAATGGGCAGCCAGATTGCGTACCTGTGCACGAATCCCATCCCAATCTGCCCATATTATCTCATCAGCAAGAGGAGGACCCGGGACCCACGAGGTCGATCCGTTGGGTGGCAGTCCGCGGGCAGGGGTTCCAACAATTGACCTGACAGTGTCTGTTCATGTCTGCATGCATTGATCACTGCCTACCGTCCAGCGAGGCTTCCTTCCCTCGTCCCTCGTTCCTCGTCAATCTAGGTTTGCCGGAGGCTGATCATCACCAGAGCCTCACAAAGTTAATAAACAGGGAATTTCATCAACTAGAGTAGACCAAGCCAAATGGATGGTGACATGCGGAAGGAGGCCTTTTTCGAACTTTGGGACCACTGACCACTGACCAGAGGCAGAAGGGTACCAGGCAAAGCTTAAATTGAGGGTCGCCTTGTTTCACCTGCAAGCCACACCTTCTCCAAAAATGGAATCCGCGCTCCTCGGTTCGTCGGGAGGGGGAACAAGTGTCCTTCCTGCCAGCCTGCCCGCTTCCACGATCGTCGGCGGGAGACAACCTGAAACCACCAGCGCAACTCCCTTCCTGTCTGTCCCAATTGCTCCCCTCCTCGATTCAGGCCGTTGTGCATCGGCTGCGGCGGTTCGCAGCGCCAATCGTTACCTATTCAGGGAACCCCCTTCGGGGCAGACGGGGAGGACAAGATCAAATGTCAGATTCCACGCGCTGCAGGCCTCCTCTCCCCGACGATGCAATCGAACACATTTCATCCCAACATTTTGCGGGCCCTTGTGTGCCAAGCTTTCCAACCTGCATGTTCATTTCTATATCTGGACATATTAATCCACAACCACCTTTCCCAATCGCGGTTGACCAGCAACCTGTAGGCCGATGAGGGCTAGCCCTACAGATACTGCTGATATTACAAGGCCCAACGGATTGTCTGTTCGACCCGGGTTCCTTAGATGCATGATACCGACCTTTTCCCCATCGGCTCAAAGCTGATGAAGGTGTGGTCTCGATCTCATCATGCCAAAATCAAGTCCAAGCTTCGCATGGAGCGCGGCGATTCATGATCTGCCCGCGCTTGAACCTTCCAGGGCACAGCCGGAAACACGAAAGTGTGGCTGACTGTGGATGCAGCTGAATAAGACCATGCATTCTATCCGAGCCGCGCCACATAGAGAAGCAGCAGCGTGCTTCGCCCGCCCCATGCGGTACTAAAATAGTCTGCACGCCTGCCACGAGACGCGTGTGAGCAGATGCGTCCTCGTCCGAGACATTGCTTCCGGACCTCGTGTCTGCCGGGCCTTGAGGAACCCAGACAGCCTCTCTGGTGCCTCCCCGGGTTGAGATTTCTGCCTCCCCGGCCGTTCCTCGACGTGCCTCTCAGTCATCTCGTCTCGAGCTGACACCGGCTGGTGGCAGCAACAACAATGAGACCGGACGAATAGGACCGCGACTTGAAGACACATCGGTCCAACCTTGGTCAACTTCAGATAATACTTAAGTAGTAGGAACAACCGCGGCCGGTATTCAGTTGCAAACTCCGGATCCCTGAGTATCCCCAGGGCTATTGTGGACGGTTCTCGGACCTGCACGCGTATACATTGGTGTAATCATGCGAATACGCGTTCGCTGCATGCTCACAGGCGGCTCTCGAGGAGACGAGGACAACATGTTCCTTTCTGTTCCTATAGGTGATCAAGTCACTGTGATCTTGCTGGCGTCTCCCCCTACTTCAACACCGCAGAAAGAAACGAGTTGCCCGCTTTGTGTCAAGATCGGTGCGGTACTGACTACCATGTTATCCTGAGCACTTGACAGCACTTGAAGACTTTCATTCCGAATCACAATAAGACCACGGCAGGAGCAATATCGTCGGCAAAATCGTTGGTTTTATATACGAGACGAAACTGCCGGTACCTCCGTGCAGAGAACCCGTCAGACTATTTCGCCGGGATCATAGTCGCCGGCTCTGACGTGCCTGTCACAAGCAGACTCTGTATGACCTCCAAGGCGCTGAGCTGCGACCCGAAGTCCGAGTACCCGTCAAACCCATCAGCTGTCCACCACTTCATACCGCAGGAGACGGTCCCGGTGCCCTCTGTGCAGCTCGCAGCTGCCGCCTTTGCGCTGGTGCTGAGTAGTGTCATGATATCGTCCTTGACACTGGGCACTAGGACCGCCGTCTTCCCCATCCACCTCGCCAAGCTGCTCTTGAAGCTCGTCTGGTCCAGGTCACACTCCGAGGTGACCTCACACTTCTGCTCATACATGATGTTCGTGGCGTTGTTCGTCGGCGGGGAGAAGAAGGTCGCATTTGCCGCCTCCACCAGTCCGGCTACCCGCGATCCCCAGATGACCTGCTGCTCCGGGAAACCCATGGCTCCGTTATAAGCGTACATGTTGGCAGCACCCATCATATAAGTCGCGACCTAATACCTGTCAGTGACCTGCTACGGTCTCTAAAGTGATTCCGGAGCATTAAGACCGGGGAGGAGGCCGGAGAATGGTACTCACGTTATAAGACCACTGGTCCGCAGACATGGCGGTACAGTTTTGAGTACCCTCGTCGGATGCCCCATCGAAGACGTTGAACTCCGGCCCGACGAGCTTGACCGCAGCTGACCAGTCCCAGATCTTTGCGGCCCACTCCGCGTAGGTCGCATTCCCTGTATACCGCGCCAGCCTAGCTGCGGTTTGCAGGAACCCCCCGTTCGTCACAGCGTTCTTATAGAAATAGCCGTTCGCAGTCTTGGTGTACTGCCACTTGAGTCCTCCACCACAGGTTGGGCTGTCGGCTGTCCATCTCCGCGCGAATGCGTTGAAGGCGTTGTCGGCGATGGTAACCCATGACGGCACACCTTCGATAGCCGTGAAGTTGTACTCCATCGCGGTGAGCGCATTATAGACCCAGTACATCTGATCATCGTTGGCCTCCCAGTTCTGCTGCTCCGCAGGCGCGAAATCGAAGTTCGAGCCGAGATTCTCCGAGAGGGCGGTCAGGAGGGCCGTTTGATACTGCGTGTCCTTGTTGAGAATGGTATAGTCCATCAGCCCGTTCCAGCCCGAGCCGGACAGCCACCAGTACCACGGCTTCGGCTGGTTGAAGTCTCCTGCTGTAGAGTTGGCATTGTAGTAGCCCTTGAATAGGCCCGCGGCTATAGTCGACACGGTCGAAGAGACAGAGGCCGTGTCGGTGGTGACTAGGTTGATCGCGAGTGCCGAGCTCGCCAGTAGTAGTGACAGGAAGGCCACTGACGGCGAAGAGACGAATGAGAGCTTCCGGGCCATTTTGCAGAAGTCAAGAATGAAAGAGTGAGTGAACGAACAAACGAAAGACAGGCAAACTGGCGGCACAGCGCGGGCGAGGAAGAGAAGGACGAATGTTGTGAGCAAACGAGTCTACACCATTCGAAGATGCTGAATAGAAGGAGGAGAGAAGAGACCAAATGGCCTGCAATCTACTCTATAAATACTCGTCCGAATGGGCCGTGGCGAATGAGGGTATTCACTACTAGGAATCACCAGTGTGCAGCCTGGCGGCCAGGTACAGCCTATATACGAGCGAGCCAGCCCATCCTCTGCATGCTTTCCCCGCTGACTATCACTGTAATTCACCTGCTCTTGTTTCCCAGGAACCAAGAAGCTAAAACAACGATTCCTCCCCCCAATGCTACCCTCCACCCCGCGCGCGGGCGATCGACACGGAGGTAAATTACTCGGGGTGGCGCCCAAAGTAGAAGCTGGATAGTGTCAGGGGCTCCGGGATTGGCCAATGGGGAAGGGGGCCTAATCTAAATTAGGTTCTCGGTATGCTTAATATTAGTGCGTAGAAGTCATCGCCCTGTTCGGCCGGAGACATGTGCTGCCTCCGCCGAGGTCTGCGGTTTAGTCTCCTGCGCCTAGGAAGTCGTGGCCTATCTCAATTGGGCGGTGATGGTGTCGATTCAGCAATCTCGTCGCTGAACTGGACGGCCCGTTGTCTGCAAGACTGAGTGAGAGACGGTTCCTGCAGTGTGCTGGTGGTGGTCAGCGCTTAGATGACGGCATGCACCGAGCAGGCATCGTCCCCGGAGTTCAGGGGCAAAGGTCATGGGATGGCACGGGTAGCTTGGCGATGGGGAACCTTAAGGACCAAGCTGGTTGTTTGAAACGCGCCCAAGAGAGCAATTGAATCGTATATATGAGTGATCAAGAGTCCAGGTCAACGTCTTTGAATAATGAGAAAATAGGAGTTTATGAAGCTGAATCAATGTCCTTCCGTTCGTTGCTTGATTGATGTTTTGATGTCAGCAGCAGACATCACACGGGGCCTACCACTCAACCTGAGTACGAGCTAAGAGGTTCACGCTCTCTTGTGAGGATTTCAATTGAACCATGAGCATGAAGACTCCGTGGAATGAATCTTTTCCCACGAAATTGTAGGCTTTGCGGTCGAAGCAGCCTGTACTTTGCCCACCGCATTGGAAGCATGAAGCTGTGATTGCCGTGGTCAGGGTTATACCCTGAGTCCTGGCTCACCTGGCTCGTGCGCTCCTACCAAATTCAGAGGCAGTAAATTTCAGTGCTTTCCTTGGCTTCAACATCGGAAAAGCATCCTCACGCCGGCCTGCAGTCAACATTACCACAAATTCGTGTCTCCTTTGCGCCGAGCCATAACTCCCGAAGCAAGGAAGCATGTTGGCCGAGGAGTTCTTCTCGTCTATCTGCGGACCACCGCTGTCCAGCAACACGGCCATCGCCAAGGACGTGGGGATTTACACGCATTCTCTATGGCCAACATTTGCTGCAAAATCGGCATTCAAGAAGAGTGCAACCCCACCAAACTGCCTCGCCGCCAGCGAGACACACGTGTTTGCCGCCCAGCACGAGAAGGCCTATGTCCATGTCTACTCACGCCTTCGTGGCAATCAGGAGGCTTTTGTGGCTTTCCCAGAGAGGATAAGATGCGTGACGCTGGCCGGCGATGTGCTCGTCCTAGGGACTGTCGAGGGCAGGATCATGCTGTGGGAGGTACGTTTCGGGAATCCGCATGCATCCACCAAATATGAACCGGTTGACTGACTCTTTCCGCAGACCTGCACGGGGAGATTGGTGTCACTGCCTCCCTGTCACGTTCAGGCCGTGTCCTGCGTCGTGGCCACGCCGCATCATCTCCTGACCGCGTCGGACGACTCCAACATCCATGTTTGGAGCCTCGCCCAGCTTCTGGAACTCGACAGCAATGAGGAACGTGAGCCTGTTGTCAGCTTCTCCAACCATAGGGGTGCCATCACGGCCATCGCGTCGTCGCCTGGCGACAGCGAGGAGACGAGCATCTGTGTGTCAGCAAGCAAGGACAAAACGTGCATAGTCTGGAACTATCGGACTGGCGCAGTCCTCCGCACGTTGTTGTTCCCGACCTCGCCTCTGTGTGTTGCACTTGACCCTTGCTCTAGAGGTGTTTTCGTATCGACGGAAAATGGCTCCATTTTCTCTGTCGAGTTCTTCGGCCCAAAGCCGCTGCTGGGACCCAAGAGTGAGGAATCATCTACTGTCGTGCAGGTCACATCGCCTTTTTGTGTTGCACCCTCAGAATCCGGGCCTGCATCTTGTCTGGGCCTGACGTACGATGGCACGGTCCTTTTGTCTGGGCATCCCAAGGGACAGATTCATGCGTGGACAGTAACCGACAAACAGGCTAGCAGTGGCGCAAAGGAACTCACCAATCTCAATGCTGCCGTCACAAACATAATCTTGGACCCGCCACTGTCGCGCGGCAGCAGGCCCACAAAAGCGTGGAATATTGTCAAACCGTCTCAAGTCCAGCGTGCGTACACCTTCACTGCGCAGTTTGAGGCTGATCTCAGATCTGAGACGCAGTTCCGCGCAATGCTCAAAACGCCAGGCTTCTCGGACGAGACTCTCGAAGATGCCATATCAACCTTCCTGCAGCCAGGAGATGAAAGTACCAGCGACCAAGTGTCGCGCGACCTTGACGAGCAATTGGAGATCTTCCGACAGCAAGATTCAAGGAACATAGATACAGTTTGTCGTTAATCATTTGCCAAGGCCACGTAGGGCTCAAGATCTCCGGCGGTTTGCCGGGATGCGCCTCCGTTTCAGGTACGCGTTTGGGACTTATCTAGCCCTCCCGCTCGAGGGGTCCCGAGTTCCGTGTCGAACCCCACCCGCTCCCAGCACTCGGTGCCTCAAAGCGGCTCCCCATGGAAGGGCAACCACACAGACCCTGGCCTCAATCAGGACATACAACTGGACGATAGCGGCTCAAGATTGTGCATTAACCGGCCCACGCGGCAGAAACAGGGCTGTCTGTGCCCCCAACTGATAGCTTCCGTTGCATGCGGTCCTAGACAGGCAGTCTGCAACGTGGTTGTGCCGGAAATGTTTGATGTACCTGACCCGGACGCCGTCATTGCTGTGGCTGATGGCCTCATCCCGTCGATCACTGATCACATGTAAGCTTCCTTGGGAAGCTTGACTAGTGGATCGTCCGAAGCTTGGTTTCCGGGTGCGAGATGGCTCGACACGCCCCCACTGAGTGCTGTGATCAAGGGTGGCGGTCGTCGTCTACCTGGTCGTCGCGGAATTCGACACCGGTTCGTAGTCGGAGAAGGGTCTGCCATGGATCGTGGACGCCGTTTCAGTCGTGCCCCAGCCGGAGAACCCCTGGACGGGGCATCTCAGAGCTCGGATGGACCGACAGCAATATGAAGAAAGTTTTCCAGAGGCCTGCCAGACTTTGTTTTTCCTTCCTCTTCCGGACTTTGGACGACCTGGTGTTGCCAAGATGCGGTTCAGCGTTCTCACAAGCATACTGACTGCCCTGGTGGCAGCAGTCGACGCGACGCCGCTGCGGCCAAGGACTATTCATCATGTCGTCCACGAGGAGAGGCTGGCGGCGCGAAGCAGCTGGTCAAAGTCCCATCGCCTTCACGCCGCCGCGAACCTCCCGGTCCGGATAGGCCTTACGCAGCAGAATCTTCACCGGGCTGAGGAACTCATTTACGATGTCTCTCACCCGGAGTCCCCCAACTACGGAAAGCACTGGTCACCTGCGAAGGTCATAGACATGTTCAAGCCTAAGCAGGACGCCGTCGACTCGGTGTTGGAGTGGCTACAGATGGAAGGCATTCACCCCAGTCGCATAAAAATGTCGACATCGAAAAGCTGGATCACATTTAACGCGACGGTGCGGGAGATGGAGCAGCTGCTGAAGACCACATACCATATCTACAAGCACTCAACCGTGTCGAACACTCGCCACGTAGCCTGCGACAAATACCACATTCCTGAGCACCTGGTGGAGCATGTCGACTTCATCACGCCTACGGTACATTTCGACCAGCGTGTGGGACAGGGTCGGAAGAACCGGCACGAGGGGCTCCCGAAGGAGGCCATCTCGGAGCTCAAGAAGAGGTCTGCAGAATTGCAGAAACGGCAGCGCCCCGAAAAGGGTATCGTCGGAAAGCCCGACGACGGCAGCAATCCGAAGCAGGGCGCCTTTGTCGACAACGCCCTGATGGACCTGACACAGTGCGATTCCATGATCACACCCGCCTGCCTGCGAGCCCTCTACGCAACGCCACCGGGCAGCCTCTCAGCAAGTAACAACACACTCGGCATCGTGGAGTACACCCCGCAGGCTTTCCTCCAGTCGGACTTGGATATGTACTTCAAGGAGTTCGAGCCGAACTTGAATGGCAAGTCTCCGATCGTGACGCTGCTCGACAACGGCGTCGTCCAGAACCAGAACAAGAGCTTCCAGTTCAACGGCGAGTCAGCGCTGGACCTCGAGTTCGCAATGGCCCTGATCTACCCTCAGCAGGCCACTCTGTACCAGGTTGGTGATCTGGTCCAGAGCGCGAGCTTCAACAACTTCCTGGACGGCATCGATGGCAGCTACTGCCAGTTTGAGGGTGGCGACTCCAAGGATCCCAACATTGACGGACAGTACCCAGCTTCAGTCAACTGCGGCACCACCAAGCCCACCAACGTGATATCCACTAGCTATGGTTTCAACGAGGCTGATCTGGGTATCAAGTACGAGAAACGCCAATGCGATGAGTACATGAAGCTGGCGCTACAGGGTGTAACAGTGGTCTACTCCTCGGGCGACTTCGGGGTGGCAGGCAACGGAGACCAGTGCATTGATTCGGTCACGGGGGCATACAACAACGGTTCGACTGGCATGTTCAACCCATCGTTTCCGGGCGGCTGCCCATGGGTCACATCTGTGGGGGCGACTCAGATCCTCAATGGCTCAACTGTCAGGACCCCGGAGAGCGCCTGTGAGCGGGTCATTTTCTCTGGCGGTGGGTTTTCAAACGTCTTCGCCATGCCATCATACCAGCAGAAGGCTGTCGAAACCTATTTCGCCGATCACGCGCCGCCTTACGGCGCCGACCGCTTCAACAACTCGAAGGTGGTGAGAGGCTTCCCAGACGTCAGTGCAAATGGTGCCAACTATGTCACGGCTGTGAATGGCAGGTTCTCACTATCCTTTGGAACATCTGGTAAGCCCCCGTCTCCTGCTCTCCCTGCGACTGTGGATGAGGGTCCTCTGGACTGACGCAATACACCCTATAGCATCCGCCCCTGTCTTTGCATCCATCATCAATATGGTGAACGAGAAGCGCATCCAGGCCGGCAAGGGTCCTGTCGGGTTCGTGAACCCTGCACTGTACGCCAACCCGCAGGTGATGAACGACGTAACCAACGGCAAGAACCCCGGGTGCGGCACTGATGGCTTCTCGGCCGTGCAGGGGTGGGACCCGCTGACGGGGCTCGGGACGCCGAATTACCCACAGCTGGAGGCTTTGTTTATGACTTTGCCATGAGAGTCTTGACGCTCTCGTGTACGATATCACGGCCGCTGGCTTGAGCAGTAGATAGACACAGGCGCATCGTGTGGAGTGGAGGCGCATTTAATGTATAGATGCTCGGACACCGAGGCATTAGAAAGGGCGAGGGATGCAATTGGTATTCATAGGTGTTTTCAGGGCAATGAATTCATATTTCGCATGTTTTCTGTGGTGCTTTTTGGTCCACAAGGCTCTGTCTGGGTCCTGGTCCTTCCCGCCCCGAATCCTTCGTTCCCTGAGAGGTATGCAGACCTGGTTTTTTGTATCGTCTGTGATCACACGTTGCTCTTCATTCGTGCATTTTGTTTGGGATCTTGTTTGGGACGCTTCTAAAGTGCAATAGACCTGCTGCGGCTGGTCTCTAATTGTGAATGTGCGACGACCACCAGTAGCAGCGGCCAGAAGGTCGCGAGGGTCTTGTCTGTGGGTAGCCCTCCCTCCCACACTAATGGATTGCCCTGACCGGACGTAATACATTTGAGCCTAATCGACCGTCCAAACGGCCGCATTGGTGTCCCGCGAGCTTTGTCACACAATCTGGCTGAGACCACTCCTGCTCAGGGCCACGATCTAGGCGACCACCTATGGGGGCCATTCCACGTCTCACGTTGCTTTTAAAACAAACAATTCTACGCCCCATCTTTAATTTCAAGGTCATCATATTTTCCAAGTTCTTCCACATAATTATCACGGCCGTAACATTTCAATAAAAATTGACATCCGAGGTGCTCTGAGAGTCTCGCTAGCCAAATACTCCGAATACGTTCCAGCCCAGTTTTCGTCAAGCACCGCACAGAAGAATGTCTACTCCCGGTCAAGAAGTTGAGAACCCGCGCAGTGTCCTTCAGAGTGAGTTCGCATCTCCTGACGGGAGCCTACCTCCTCACTTTGACAAAGTATAGGCCTCCTCATTTTTGTGTGCTCATGCTAACTCTCTCCTCAGAGGATGCCGCCGAGTAAGAATACATTCTCAACCCAGGTATCAACGTACACGCTGACAGGCTTACCTTTACTCCAAAGGCTCATCAAGGAACATCACCCCGCAGAAGAAATAGTCGCCGGGAAGATTAAGAAGAACGTGAAGGGTCAGATCACCGGAGTATATGTGTTCTGGTCTTCGCCATCTTTGGTATGTTGCCCCTGTCCCCTCTCGTCCCACCTCCGGGGGCTGTTCACTGACACACCATGCGCCGACTCCAGCCCGGCAAGGCCAAGAGCGAAAATATGCCAAAGATTGATCCGGCCGAAATCGATAAGATCGGACGGGTGTTCGCAGCGATCCGGAGACAGCCAGCAGACCGAAAGGCCACAACGACGGTGGGGTTTACGTTCAGGGGCGAGGACTACCTCGCGAAAAGGGAGCCATGCATCTCTACGGGTCCCCACGTGCGCGGCGCAGTGTGCTTCAGCGGCTCGAAGCCCAGTGTAAGTCGATATCTTATGTTTGGCGGGCTTGGTATTCCTCTTTCGATGGACCCCTGTGGAGAGCCTTCAAAGGTCCTTACCACCTGAGCAACGGCAATACCCTGACACCGGCCTGTTCTCGATGAGTTGCCTTGGCGGGGTTCTCCCTTCTTGCCTTGTAGATCCCTCGAATTTCACCGAATGATCAAGCTGACACTCCTGCATAGCTTGCATCAAAGGGTATTTATGCAATGATGACCCAGCATGGTTATGTCATTATTGTGAAGACCAAGTCGTTCAAAACCACGCAGGCGGCCGTAGAGGGTGGGAAAGGTTTGGTTCACAACGTACAAAGTGCCGCAATCAAGTCTGCGGCTCGCAAGTGAGAGAATCACGAGTAAGAGTCTTTTTTGGTCGCTGAGAACCTAGGGCTTCGAGTTGAAGTATACGAGCCTGGAACATCAAAGGCTGGGGTTGAGGAAGCTTACCAACACAACCTAAGTAGTTCGAGGCATGTTTATAATCCAGCACTGTAGCATGTTCGATAGCTTTGGGATCAGGAGAGACAATGGATGCAATAATTTGGCATAGCCCGACCGATTGCGTGGGTGCTGATGGGCTTCTTGGCTCCGAAGGGTGTCGGTGCTTACGCCCGGCGGGACTCAGACTCCTCCCAGCTCCGCCGCGAATCTTCCCTTTGTCCCACCCTCCTTGCCAATCGCTGACCTCAAGGCAATCAAACCCCACCCATAATAACACCTCACAAATACTGTATCATACTAAATCAATCACACCATCATGGATGAAAGTGAGCAGCCATCCAGCCCATCCTCTGCGACGAAGCCGCGGATCTCGTATGCCTGTGAGGCCTGCCGTGCTGCAAAGGTGAAGTGTACCCCCAGCAGCACATCAGACATCTGCAGACGGTGAGAAACCCATGACTCCTCTAGGTAGATTTCCGTGAGCTCGCTGACCAGCCTAACTCCATAAGATGTTCCGTCTCAAAACGCGAATGCATCTTCAAGACGGGTCCACGGAAGAGGAGGAGACGAGACAAGCTGTAGGTTGACCGCCCATCCCACGAGGCAGTCATCAAGTAGTTGACCCAATCGTACATTGAACAGCCGTCCTGCCGCTACCAGGAAGACTCCACCGCCTTCAGCCCCGTCCAAGACCTTCACCATAGATGTCCCGCTGTCGGGTGGGGACGACACCGACATAGACCCCTCAGAGGCCTTTGACGCGCTTCGGGATGCTCACGGGGCTTACCTCGATGAGTTCGTCCCGGAAGACGATCTGGAAGAGGGCCCCGCTGCCCGCACCTCTGTCCAGGCCTCATCATCCAGTGGCACAGGTACCTTCTCGGCGTCGACGCCATCGGCCAGTTCTCGTTCCGTCCACGGAGTCAGCAGCATCCAACCCCGGTTCAACCTCGACTCCGCCACGTCCCTCTTAGCCTTCTTTCGAGACGGCATGCTGCCTTACTTCCCTGTGATTGTCCTTCCGGCTGATGCGACTGTTCCATCATTAGCCAAGGACAAGCCCTTCGTGTTGCTTGCTATACTGGCTGCCGCCAGTGGGGGCCGGAGTGTGCAGGGGCACAGTCTCTATGACGAAGAGTTTCGCAAAGTCCTGGGTTTAAAATTCGTCAGTGGTGGTGAGAGAAGCCTCGAGTTGTTGGTTGGGCTGCAGATCTACTGCGCGTGGTGAGTACACGAAGCTGAGTCTGCTCTTCTGGAGTGGGACAACCTTATGAGCGCTATTCTCTGACACACCTAAGGTATCCATTCCATTTGAGGCCGAAACAGAAGCAAGCTTCTCAGTACATCCGCATGGCAGCCGATATCATCCACGATCTCGAACTCGATCAACCGCCCGACAACTTTGACCACGCTGGTTTCGAAAAAGACGAGAACTTCCTCGCTGGGGTTCGAGCCTATGTGGCTTGCTACTATCTCTGCAACAGTATTGCGTCCTTCTGGTCCAAGAAAAGCTCCCTAAGTTTTGAGCAGTGGACAGCTACCTGCTGTGATATCCTCGAGAGGTCGACAGCCGATCAAGCTGCAAGATCGGACCAGACCCTAGCCTGGCTGGCCAGACTCGGGAACATCTTCGAGGAGACTTCATCATTGACTAAGCGCAGGGGACAGCTGCAGCATGAAGCCCAGCATGTGTTTCTGATGGTCAAGGGCATGGAGGCGCAGCTGCAAGAGTGGCAGGACCGCATACCTGCTGATCTAGCCTCTAAGCGTGAGTCTAAATTCAAGTTGAGAGTCAGTAATGCAAACAAAAGTGCAAAACTGACCTTCTCATCCAGCTGTGGTCCACATTGCCACCCTCTTTACCAAGATCTTTCTCCAAGGCTATACATTGCTTAAGTACCCATACTACAACTCGCAGAAACAGACTTACCCATCGCAAGACTCTCTCGTCGATCGAAATCGGCTATGGTCGTGTGCCCAGACTCTACGCACCTGGTATGACTACATTTCCTCTCTTCCGGACTCAGAATTCGCCAATTTTACCGCAATAGACTGGGGTCAGCTCGTCGCGATGACCATTGTCGGACTCCGATTATCACTTCCTCTTCCCAAAGACTGTCCTTCTTGGGACCATGCTGCAGCCCGCGAGGTAGTCTGCCTCGGGTCGTTCCTGGAAAGATTCACGCAGGAGAGCAGTGATGCAGCAAACCTGGCGCCAGCTTCGAGCAAGTCGAGCGCCAACGCAGACGTTCTTTCAGCGAGCAAGGTCGTTTTGGGCGTCGTCAAGCGCAAATATGAGAAGCGTCTTGCCGCCTTGGAGAAGGCTTCTCTCGCGCAGCCGCCGCACCCTATGCCCTTGGACACCGATTCTGTGCTACGAAAATGTCCGATGTTCGATGGGAGTCTGGATCCGTTCATAGAATCATGGGAGGACACCTTTCTGGACCCTTCGAGCCTTGTGAATGCATCGTTCATGGATCCTGGGCTAGCTGCCATGCCTGGGGCGGGCTCCTCCTCCGACGCACAACCCGTGGTTTATCACGATCTCTGGGCTACCATGACCATGGGCTGGAGTCAAGATAACTTTGAGAATATGGACTTCAGTGGTCTCTAGAAAGAAAACCATTTGCCCCGAAATCCAGTCCAGGTGATATTGAAACAGACGACAAAGTCTTTCAGATGTTTGGCACAAGCCTAATTCATCTCCGGGTTTCTACGAGCAACATATCGACGTAGGAATGTTACATCCCGAGCAGCCAGACAATTGATTAAGGGCCATGACATTCTCGATGTTGTGATGTCTTCTAGGGTGAGCAGTAGGCTCACGGGGGTGCTGGCCAAGACCCCGATTTATTGGCAAATGGGATAACGACGCAAAACTCCGCAACGGCTAAGCTAGTCGGCGTCAAGCTGGGACGAAGATCGGACAAGACCAGGGCCTGTGAGGTTCCTCAGGGCTGAGAGCATGGGTCGGAATATCGAGAACCTCGGACGAGCCTGGATTCCCCGCAGCACTCTACCCGCAACCCTGGTACACGAATAAGAGGTGGCTGTCACTGCCAAAAGCAAGAACGTTGCTACGGTGTCGTTATTCTCAACACGTGCTGGATGCGGGTATGTCTTGCGAGATTCTTCCCCGCCAACACTTCGGCACCAATATCATATGATCGCGTTAGTACCCGGCAGACGTTCTGTCACATTGCAGATCTTGCTTGGCAACGCTTATTCTCAATGGTATTCACCAAGGATTGCCCCGCCTTATTGGAGGTGCGGTTGTGCTAACATGGGAGAAAAGGACGGGAAGGTCCTGTAAAAGCCAATCCAAACCTTGAAAGCAAGGCTCGGGGAGTGCTCTGTCTTCGGTAAGAGTCCATGGAATATCTTTCATGTGACGACATTTGCAGTAGCTGACAGCCGTATTCGTTTTGTCGACAGCTTCATTGGCCTGGCCCCTAATAGCATCTTCATCACCGAATATACGAGAATACGATCATGGCACAACAGAGCATGTATATTGCTGGGGCTTCTCTGCTGTGTGGCTGTAGAGATCCAGGGCCGTTGTATCGCAGGCGGCACCTTTGCTTGGCCGAACGACTTGGACCTCTGTTCCCATCTTCGTGAACGTTCGCATCCTCCGGTCGACATTGGCCCTCGACATCCTGCAAAAATGCTGGGACTTGAGCTTATCTTTTTGTTTCACCTCTTCCTCGCCACTCCAGCCTGCTCGTTGCAGAAGCGAGACGTCAGGGCAACCCTTGCAGATGGGACGACTGTGGTTGGGTACGACGCGGAAGGGCTTTCTACCTTCCAGGGGATTCCCTATGCTCAGCCTCCAGTGGGTAACCTTCGACTGAGGCCACCGCAGCCTCTCACAACACCTCTGGGGACAGTTGACGCCACTCAGGATGCAAAGGCGTGCCCACAGCTGGTGGTGAACCTCAACTCCTCGAGTCTACTGGAGAGCGTAGCAGGGCGTCTTATCAACACGCCCTTCGGCCAGAACACGCTCCTCGGTGCCTCGGAGGACTGCCTGACCCTCAATGTTATCAAGCCTCCCAACACAGCCCCAGGCGACAAGCTGCCTGTGATATACTGGATTTTCGGTGGCGGTTTTGAGCTAGGATGGAGCTCCTTGTTCAACGGCTCCAGCTTCGTCGTCGACTCTATTGCAATGGGGAAACCGGTCATCTGGGTCGCCGTCAACTACCGCGTGGGTGGCTTTGGCTTGATGCCTGGCAAAGAGCTCCTGGCCGAGGGCTCCACGAATCTTGCCTTGAGGGACCAGCGCTTAGGTACGCTGCTTGGGCTCCTCCACCATGATTTGCACACAGCTGATGATATTCCAGGCTTGCAGTGGGTGGCCGACAACATTGCCCAGTTCGGCGGCGACCCGGACCAGGTGACGATCTTTGGCGAGAGTGCCGGGTCTATCTCCGTCCACCTCCAGATGACACTGAATGGCGGGGACAACACCTACAAGGGCAAGCCTCTCTTCCGCGGCGCCATCATGGACAGCGGAAGCGTGATCCCATACGCCCGCGTCGACGCCCCGCAAGCTCAGCAGGTCTACGACTCGGTCGTTCGTAGCGCGGGCTGCGAGGGCTCTGGAGATACACTGGCGTGTCTCCGTTCCCTGAGTTATCAGGACTACCTGAACGCCGCCACCAGTGTTCCTGCCCTTTTTGATTACAATGGGGGCCAATTATCTTAGTATGTACTGTCAAGTACGGACTGAAAAGCTCTTCTTCAGTGATATCCCCGATGGAAAACTGGCTAGCTGACCGCCAAAGTGCTCCCCGACCTGATGGTGATATCCTTCAGGACACAGTTGACGTACTTTCTGCTTCCGGGAGATATGCCCGGGTCCCGTTCATAATCGGAGATCAAGAAGACGAGGGCACCCTGTTCTCTCTCACGCAAACTAATCTGTCAACAACAGATGACATGATCACCTATTTGAACGACTTTTACTTCCCGCAGACTGATCGCGCTGTTGTGGAGGGCTACGTCAACAGCTATCCAGACTCTTCTTCATCAGGCTCACCGTACGGTACCGGTCCATTCAACGACGTCTATCCCCAGTTTAAGAGACTGGCTGCTCTGCTGGGCGACCAATTGTTCACTCTCCAACGCCGCCGAGTGCTGCAGTATAACGCGCAGCTCGGCGGTCCTCCAGCTTGTAGGTGACTTGGTTGTCCGGGTTCACATCAGACACAGACCTACGAATTCCATATCCCCTAGCTTCCGAAAGAGGAGCAGTGTCCAATTGGGCCCCTTTAATGTCCTCCCATTCGCTAGGGCTAACATTGGACAATTCAGGGACATACCTGGCGAAATATTTCTACGGGACGCCGGTACTCGGCACCTTCCATGCCACCGATATACTGCACGGCTTTGACTACATTGGAGATACGGATGCAAAGAAAACGATGCATGCGTACTATATTAGCTTCGTCAACACGCTCGACCCAAACAACGGGACCGACAGCCAATTCACAGAATGGCCGCAGTGGACCGAACAGGGGAGGGAGATTCTGGAGCTGGGCAACTCAGTGGACAACTCGGTTGGAACTGATGACTTTAGGGAGGAGGCTTATCAGTACCTGTTGGCAAATATTGGAAATTTGCATACGTAGCATGTGATCACGCGGTGGAGAAACCAAGATATGGGCCGTGTCTAGAGAATGCGGCTTGATGTAATCCGGGTGTACTCGTCTCTGTGTCTGACAACACAGACGAATTGGATAGGATTCCCGTTGATCTAATATAACTCAAAAGAGATGATACATATTCTTTAGCCCGCCATGATCGGATCCAAAAGAGTATTAAGCCATGTCTGCGGTATCTTTGCACGGTCGTAACTAAACGCTTTCAACCTCGGATTTAGAGCGGCGTGTAAGTTGGGCCAGAGCATAAGCCCTATTGCCCATCCTGAACTTGGCGCTTACACCCGAGGGGATGCGAGCCAGGACACAATGTCTTCCACCGTGTTGTTGCAGCGCAGAACACTAGCGGAGGGTCGTTGGGTGAGAGAAAGTATATGCCGTGCTCTCCATCTTGGCCAATCGATGGCATGTCCCCGCCCACACTACAGTAGCATCCACCGGCTGTCCGGAGAGTGGGCTCTCGAGTGGACATCACCCCGCAGAGCGCGAAGGAGCATCATTTTCGAAGGAAGACCAACACTTGTTGGTTGTCGCAATTCGAAAATTGAGCGGATCAGATTCGCTCCTCCAACATAATCCCCACAGACTAAGCAGAGACTTTAATTGCAAATCCGGTACTTCAGGATCTTCTCCCCTGCCTCAGTTTCCCCCCAACACGAAAGTTGCAGCCATAAAGAGGAAGCCCACCCATCAGAATATCTGTCAAATTATTATGCTTTCTATTAGTAGATAGTGGTCACAGCAAGCTGCACAATGAAGCGACACAATTTCGCCGCACAGGCGGTCACCATCTTGCAATATGCGACTATCGCCACATGTGCAAAACTGCTCAGTGGCGGCACCATCATCGCTTTCGACCAGGAGGCCGAGCAGCTGGAAGTGATACACGGCGGCTCCGTCCTCATTGAAGGAGACCAGATCACATCTACCTACAACACGGCATTGCCTAGTGGCATCCCTTCTGACACCGAGGTGGTCGACTGCACCAACAAGATAATCACCCCGGGTTTCATCGACACTCACCGCCACGGATGGCAGACCGTCTTCAAGACGATGGGCTCCAACACTACGCTGGCCGAGTATGCTTACCGATACAGCGCGTTCGCGGCCGCCCCGTCCCTGTTCACCCCCGACGATGTATACATCAGCCAGCTCGCCGGTATCCACGAGGCCGTCGCCGCCGGGGTAACCACCATGCTTGATCATGCTCACCACACGTGGACTCCCGATCACTCCGCCGCGGGATTGACCGCCTCAGTCGACAGTGGCGCTCGGGTTTTCTTTGGTTATACTTTTCAGAATGCTTCGGCAGAGTTTGGAGTCCCGCAACAAATTGCACAGTGGAAGAAACTCGCCTCCACTACCACCGGCAGCCCGACCGAGCTTGTGGTAGCTTATGACGGCTTCTCGTCGAATCCGACCGGTGCCGATACGCAGGCTGTGATGGACCTGATCAAGTACGTATCCGAAACCGACATTTAAGAACACAGTGACTTACCATCGACATAGGAAGAGCGAGGTATCGGTGCTGACGGCCCATAATGTTGACGGGCCCTGGATGTGTGAGTACCCGTCCTATGACCTGGTGTTCTTCGTGCTGACGGGAAATGATAAGTGGGAAACTCTCCTCAAGAACTCCACCGCGTCGGCATCTTGGACTCCAGCACATCGATCGTGATATCACATGCCTCATTCCTGGACTCGAGGGGTGCGGCGTTGTTGCGAAGCACCAACAAGCATATCTCCATCACGCCAGAGAGTGAGAGTAAGTAGCTTCCAGATATAAGGCCCTGGCACTTTTATGGGAACGACGTGCCCACTCCATCTCTTATCCGAAGCTCTGCCCTCCAACAGCTGACTCAAATTGCCGCAGTGCACTATGGCCACCTACACCCAACGAGCCACCTGATCCTAGACCAGGCCTCGCTCGGGGTAGACACACACTTCACATTCTCAACAGACATCCTCACCCAGGCGCGGCTGTGGCTCCAATCAGCTCGCTATCGCGTTTACCAAAACACCGTCGACCGCTGGCAGATCCCCACCAAGAACCCCTTCTCGGTCAACCAGGCCTTCCTCCTCGCGACGAGGAACGGCGGCCTCGCCCTCGGGCGCAAAGACCTCGGCGTCATCGCCCCTGGCGCCAAGGCGGACCTGGTCGTGTGGGACGGCCGCTCGCCGGCCCTACTGGGGTGGAGCGACCCCGTGGCTGCCGTCATCCTCCACGCCAGCGTTGGGGATATTGATCACGTCCTTGTTGGTGGCGAGTTCAGGAAGCGCGATGGGAAGCTTGTCGTCGATGGATATGCGGAAGTGCAGGAGCGGTTCCTTGCGAGTGCTGAGCGTATCCAGGGTGCGCTCAGGGAGATCCCGCTGCCCGTTCTGGAGGGGAACTTCTTGACTGGCTCGCCTTATGGTGATGTCTTGCAGTTGGATGCCCAGCGAGGTGATGGGACGGGTTACGGTCCGAGCTTGACGTACTTGACTGGGCGGACAGCCACTAATGAGCACTCGGCGGAGAGCGAGGATAGCTCTCGTTCTCATCAAGAACTTTGAGCACTGGAAAGAGGGTGTTGAGACAGTCGTTCTTGGCAGGAACATGTAAGAGGCTCAGATACTATTCGTTTTCAGTTGATAAATTGCCAGCATTTATCTACCTAGCGGTTTAGTACCTGACAGTAGCAACTTTAAGCAAAACGTTCTTCTCATAGCAATTAAGACTGATATCCCATCATGAATGCCAGTATCCACCATCTTGCAACCTTTTCCCACACATTAACGTCATGGCAACTCCGATCTCACCCGGTCAGCTATTCAATGCTCACCGAGTAGTCTTTGGGTAATAATGCCCCAAAGAGAAGTCGTTGTGTTTTCCGTGGCCCACAGGAGGCTTCTTCGGATCATGGTACATAGGGTCGAAGGTGGCGCGGTCATTGTCATTATAGACGGCTCGCCAAGTACCAGGCTGCTCATTCCGTTGGTAGGGCTGCTCCCTGCCCGGCATCAGAGGCGTGTGGGAGAGAGGTTTGAGCGCCCGAGTGCCAAGCGCAGCTCCGCCCTGCTGTGGGTAGTTCATGAACTGGCTGGGGTACCTGTCCTTCCTGACCGTCTGTGCCAGTCCCTTGGAGTTGGCAACCTGGGCACGAGCATCGTTGGCGTACATCCAGGTTGCGGATCCTTCCCCGTTGTGAGGTGTGCCACCGAATGTGAACTGGTGAAGCTATCAGCTGGATCCAAATACCACCATGGTGTACGTGATACTTACGTATGAGGAGTCAGTTGGCTCCCTTTTAGGAGCCTTCCCTTTCTTGATGGAGCTGCTTGCTGAACTGGATCGAGACATGGTGTGAAAGGAGTCTTGTGCCTGTAAGATTGAAAATTGATCTGTATAAACAAGTGGACCAGCACTTGAAACTTGATGTGTATATATCCTGAGTGTTAAAAATGATGGACCAGCACCTAGAGATATGTGTAGTAGCTGATAGAATTGAAAATGATGGGCTTTGAATCTACCACATCTAAATCGCGTGGGCATCTTCCTCCTTTTATATACTCTCTGAGTGAGGACATTCTCAACTACGCCATTTCTTTTGCCTATTCTAACATGTTGGTGTCTCTTCAACTGATAGTATTTGAGCATCTGCTGCCGAGCGATGTCAAACTAGAGGATTTCCTACGAAACTGGACACGACCTCCTCTGAGACGATGCTATCTCTCGATACGGTCTGTGGCCGCCTCCTTCATGCTGAAAAGGCACGAAGAAAAGCGGCGTAGACGTCCGGGACAGAATGCGATTTGTCATGCTCTGATCTATTCGGAGACCCGGTTTCTAAAAAGGATCTTCAGAAGACAAAGTTGGGTGCGCTATTCGGGTGGCCAGGGTCAATGGTAAGGCCATGAGGGCATGAGACGTCTTGCAAAAAGAAGAGGTCGGCGATGATGAGTTTCGAAAATCATGTTGGTTTGGGTGTTGACCTATGATCTTGTCAACAGAATGCTTTAGCTACGGCACAATATGAACTAGCAGCGATGTCTTGATTTCAACTTGGTGGGTTCTAGGATGGGTGGCCTTGAGCAGACCCCTAGACGCGGCAAAGTGGCCGCATCTCAGGCTTGGGGTGGAATAAACTTTGAGATAAAGATACGTTGGGCCCGATCTGAGGGAGTCTTGTTATTGTCTTGGATGCATCCGCATACAGGGGTAACCAGATCTGCACTAGGCGGCTGTGACGAATAGCACCGATGTAACTGTTGGCTCTAAAAATAATTAACTCACCTGGTATTTGATTGCATTACCCCAGCTGCCGGACGGCTTCACAGGACAACTGATTCACTTGCACGTCTCCTTCAGCACACACAGCTGCAACAATACCATTCTTTGACCTCTGAAAGCCATCCAAAAAAAAATGTCAGTCGATTTCAAGCCCACCGAAGAAAGCCTCAAAGATGACGTAGGTCGCGCCATCTTTCAAGTCATTAGCGACAATCTCCGCAGCTCTGTCGACAGCCCGACGAAAGCCTCCAAGATCGCTGACGGCATTGGCGATCTCTGCTACTCGCTTGGCTCCACTGAAAAGCCGTCGAGAGTGCTTTGGGAATTCTTTCTGGTCCTGACAGCGGTGGTAGAGGACATCCCGTCAGATCATCCGTGGCAAGATGACCTGACCGATGCGGTCGATCTCTTGCAGAAACGCCCCGGAGCCGTTGGCGGATCTCGAGCAGATGCGGAAACCTGCCAATGGAAAGACTTGCCAGGCCTCCAACTATTATTGTCAGATATATGGACAGGTAATATTTCGCCCGAGATTCCATCTGTGGAACACAACTAATCGTGCTGGATAAACCAGATCCCACCAACATGGGAGGTGGGTATGAGTATACACGTGACGAAGTCGTTGGCTGGATGAGACTGAACTCTTTCGTCGCTCGTCTTAGCAATGCTGGCTTCATGCCTTGGCCGAATATCCCTGCTTTGATGATGTACCTGGCATTTGAAGACCATCCTCCAGAAGACAGAGCCGCAATGGACTGCCGAGTCTGGGTTGCTACTGAGTGGCTTCTGCGTGCTGGGCCCAGTGTTTGGGATGTATTTTGTGGGTTGAAGGAGGAAGAGGTCGAAGGGAAGAAGACCGAAGTGTATAAGTTTCCTCCGTATCCCGCCGGGCCTCTCTGCGTTGGAGTTCCTGATCAAGGTGTCCAGAAATGGGAATTCTGGCGGGGCAGGCTCCTCAACCTCACGAAAAGTTGGAATCAGACAGTTGGGGAGAGTGTTGATACTACTCATGAGAGGATCCTGCAGACGGTGCAACATATGGATTCCGTGAAGGAAAGCGTGCTTGCTAGATAGGCTAGCTTCGAACTCAGCTCACATGAGTGCCGAGAACACTTCAAAGATGCACCTTGGTCGAAGGAGACTCTGGAATGGCCCATGCGATTGTAGATGCAGAAGTGAATCGCACCTCATCGTTTGTGGCCTCGGTGATTCATCCGGATTAAGTGAAGGCCCAGATTTGTTACCCCTCCATCCACCAATGGCCAAGACAAATATGCATTTCAGATCCTAAACGTCTCGTTTCTTCCTCTCCCCAACCCAATCACTCACTCCCTCTGTTCTCTTCATTCATAACATTCCTCAGTTATGACTTCCAGAAGACGCAGAAACCGGAGCCGATCTCCATTGAGGGATCCTCCTCAACAACACAGCGGCCATCGTGGCTACCGTCAGCGTGACCACCATGGCGGCGGCGACCGCGATAATGACAACCGCAACGGCCGCGACAACAGCCAATCCTCATTCGATGATGCCAGCAGAGAGCGCGGCATACCTGACTACTTCTACGATGACCCTCCAATCGAGGCCCAGCGTTCTACCAGACGAGCAAGCAACCGCGGCCGAGGACACCACCGACGAGGCCGAGATCGAGGCCGCGATCCTCGCCATGACAGACCGCAGCCCAGCAACTCACGCCACAACCCGATGCCCCCGCCGGCTCCCAGACAATCGAGGGTCAATGAAGACAAGATTCCGTCTAAGAACGACCGCACCAAGACAATGCCTCAGGCAAACAGGGACAAGTGCGGCGCTTGCAAGCAGAACCACGACATTCGCTACTGCCCCTACCCCAACACAGATGATGGACGGACCAAGATATGCCCCATTTGTAACACCTCCAATCACGCGTGGTTCGAGTGTTGGTACTACAAGAGGGACATCATGGAGCAGTGGAATGTCTGCTGGGAGAACCGTCGCTGCCTGCCGACTCTGGTCCACGACGCATCTCTGGATGAGATACTCCACAGCAGGGTCAGTCTAGCAAGAGAGACAAGTAAAGAGGATGGACCATCACCTCTCGAGAACTTCAACAACCTGCCTGGTCCATCAAGCCCGGCCTTCGTCAAGAAGCTGCTGCCGATTGATCGTGAAGATGCTCATATCACACATGAGGTCCAGAAGGGCCGAATTGTCCCGTGGGAGCTCAAACGAGAGGCATTGGAGGATAACGAGGCTCGGACTAAGAGTGTCATCCGCGACAAATCGACGATGAGCATGAAGATTGATCGATTCATCGCTGGCACTCGATCGAGTGCAGAGAATGTCCCCGCAGCAAGCAAGCAGTGGTTGTTCCACAACATGGACATTGTCTTCGAAACGAACAAAACTGCTTACAAACTCATCCTAGAAAAGCAGCCACTCCCCTCGGTGAAGGCTAATAAATCGACTCGAGCCTACCCAAGCGGCAAGTGGGCTAAGCGAACCAAGCGAATTCCCGATGTCGTCATTTGCGGCAACTGTGGTAGCGAGGACCATGACATTCTCGATTGTCCTAGTGTTTGCAAGAATTGTGGGATGGAAATGCCACTCCATCTTGGTTGTCTTATTGATGGCCAGTGCGAGCTCAGCTGCATTTGTCGTGAAGAGCCAGGACACACAAGATCTGCCTGTAACCGCCCATGCCGACCCTGTACTATTGAGAACAGGGACTCCAACATAAAGATAAAGGACTGTAAGAAGCACTGTCCCTGGCACCTAAGCCTCATCGAAGATGAACGGTTTCACTCAATGTGTGCTCACGACCACAAATTTTGCCCTTCATGCCGGGGACGGCACTGGCACCAAGACTGCCCGCAGTGGCTGGAGACTCTCTGCTTGCGCCAGGATTGCCTTGCCACAGGATGCAATGCTCACTGCCATATGTGTGGTGGTTCCAGCGTCGACGAGATCATATCATACTTCCCCCAGAACGACAACGTCGGTTACAGGCAGCATGTGCAGCGCCTGGTCCAGACATGGCACCAGTACCTTGACAACTACCAATGGAAACGGATTGCAGTCCCGTATGCAGATATCAAGCACTGTTCATGGAGCGTTCTCCGGTGCAAGCGTCATGCGTCCGTTACTGCGGACGCGTGCAGCCTTGAGAACAAGCGGGTCGACACATGGAATAAGGTGGTCGACTGCGTCCGCGGTGGATTTACCGAAGAAACTATCTCTGAGGCCGCGAGGCTGCTGCGGGTACCTGAGTGCTCGGCTTGTTTCGACCAGCAGCGACATAACTAAGCTGACACTGGAAAAGCCGACACACGAACACCAGGAATGGAGAGCTTGTGGGAGCGATTCAACATGTTGAGATCATTTCTCCACTCTGTATCTGTTCGACTACTGCCTCAGTTGACTTATTTGAGCGTCTCTAGCATTGAGCACAGAATATTGAGGCCCTATTCCTCATCAGATGAAGAACTTTGGCGTTGCACCGGATCGACCTATAATGTTGCAGCACAGCAAATTAAACCCAACAATCCGGAAGGCGAAGAAACGATCATCTCGGCCAGCCTCATTGAAGAAAGAGGTGAATAAGCCATGGTTTCTGTACAGTCTTGTACATTTCACCATCGCAGGTTTCCGCAGGTGGTGGTCTTGTCTCCATCAATTTGGGCTGAGAGGGTATACCACCTTTGCTCTTGTAGCGTTTATTTGATACAGTCAGGTCAAATCCCATCGCCACTTCTCAAAAGTCGCCTCAGGCTGATGTCTGACTGAGTTCAAGACTTCAACTTTATATCTTACGACTCAATAATATGTACTTGCACAGCCATAAGCTTTATTTTTGCTGAGTGATGTCATCGAGTGTTGTAGTAGGTATGTGCAAGACATTGGGTGGTAATACTGTGTTTATGGTGTCTGTGGGCTGATGATTTGCTCCTGTATATTTCTGCGTTCAAATACGCTGGTGGGTCTCATGATTTTCTAGATCTTACCGAATACTTACCAAGCCGTTCCCTGTCTATTCTATGAAGGAGATTGCAGAAGTAGCTCATGTTGCTGTATGTCACGAGCCGTCGAGACAGGAAGAACAAAGATACAGGATCAAATTAAATTTTACTGCTAGACTGATTCTATTAAACCTTGAGGGCGTGGCGGATGATTGAGCCGGGCCTGAACTCATTCGAAAATTGAGAACGGCATGACTGAGACCCTGTAGACTCCTCCACAGGGCCGAGGCTCATAAATTGGAGTTCATGTGAATGAAGACTCGCTATTATCCTCTATTTCCATGGGTCCTGCTTTCCGTGGCCTTGATGCTCCGAGTACTGTATGTCCTGGACCGACTACGTCGACATCAGTGTTGTTGGTGTCGACAGGCCGGCTTTTGTGGCTCTGGGAATTCTGATGGCCTATTTTTTGTTGATGTTTGTGACCATATCTATCCACCTGTGATCCATTCGAGGTTGATTGATTCCAAAGAAGAGGCTTCAAATTGTAGGAGCCTAATCAATGTCGCTCTCGGTTTCCCCTTGGACGTAGCCACTGTTGACATCGACAGTAGCGCAACTAGTGCTAGACCTTCACCATTCATTTCGATGGAGAGTCGTTGGTCGACAGTCGCACAGAGTCGAAGATGATGACAAAATAAAATGTGATAGGACAGAAGACAGCTTCTGTGTTGTGTGTGCCAAGTTTACTGAGGCTGCTGTGACTCAAGAGCTAACCAGTTGGGCTGTCTTGTTGGTTGCCTCTCACTCTGATTCCTCCTTGATCTCTAGCGAGTCAGCATCTCCTCTGGACTTTCTGCCCTTGGAGGTAGGAAAAGGCAGGTCTGATCCGGGAATATAGTTCTGCCTGTCAAACTCCTCGGCTGACATGAACTCTGGGGCGTCCATCTTGGGGAACTTGTACTCTTCGCCGTCTTTCAGGACGGGCCGGCGGTACCACAGGAGGAACTTGGTCTCCCTCTCGCTCACGTTCCACTGACCATTGTCACGCCGCTGGCCAGCATCCTCCCTGTCCGGAGGGCTGAACTCTACAAGCGGGCACGTGTCCGGGCCGTAGAGGCGGACGTCGTCGTTGTCCAGGTTGACGACGGCAGATATCTGGAAGTATGCGTCCATCCACTTTGACATGAAACACTCCTTTTGGTTGGGGTCTTCAAACGACGCCCGACCGCGCAGCTTGAAGTAGCGCAGTTCGTTGAAGGACGGCGGCTTGGGCAGTTCCTTATTGCACTGGTACCTGACGACGATGAAGATGGGTAGGTTGAAGAAGGGCATGATGAAGCCGCTGCAAGGGGGATCGGTGAGATTCGGGAACCTGATGGCGAGGTTCGTACGCAGCAGCGGCGAGAGGAGTTCTTCGAGGCTGTTGGTGCCGTCCCATGAGTGCACGAAAGGCAGTCCCTCTGTAGGGAGGTCGATCGGCTTCCACGAGTTCAGAGTCTCGAACGTGGCGCCGCCGGTCCCGTGTACCGTGTTTGTCTGTATCAGTGACGTCTCGTGCCGCTCGAACATCAGAGGGTATGCTAAGCCAGCAGCGAGCTCCTTGAGGCCCTCCATGGTGTTGTGAGGGATCTCGATGACATCCTGCTTGCCATGTAGCAGGTAGAGTATGCATCCCTTGACCTTGACGTCTGCGGCAGGGTCTTGTCCGAATGTGTGCCAGGCGAGGTCGAATATCTGGGCACACGCCGTGGGCTTGCCGTCGGTGAGTTGGGTTCTCTTGGTCCGTTCGTGCAGCCCTGCCTCTAGATAGACGCCATAGGCGATCTGCTCGATGTTAATCACCTGGTACGGGCGCTGAAGGGACACACTCTGGAAGATTCCAAAAGAACAGAGATCGGGGAACTGTAGCAGGGGAAGGATGGTACTAGCCTGCATGCGCAGCTGAATGATGTAGGCGTCGATTCCGTAACCGCCTTTGGAGTACTTGTGAGCGATCGAGGCTCTCTCGCTCTGGTCGGCATTTTCCCATTCATTCAGCAGGTTGGGTGGGACTGCTCCCTCGCCACATGGTCTCTCGAGCAGCAGGCGGGGCAGCAACACCCAGGTATTGGGTATGCCATCCTTGAGGCTGACGAATCCGATGCGAGCTTTGAGCTTTGAGAACTCGGGCTGCGGTATTCCGTTTGCCATGTCGTCCTTGTTGTGATCCATCGTATTGTGGTTCTGCATTTAGTGTTTGGTGGCTCAAGTGTGAAGGAGATTTCGAAAGTCTAGATTGACAACCAGAGTCGAAGGGAAGATTCGGAGAAGGTACACAAGCTTGAAGTGAATGTGCACGCCCCACGTAACGACTGTGGGAGTCGTCAGGAGCTCAGAGTGTTGTGTATCGTGTGGAGTTGTTAACTTTCAGTTTTACTTTTTTGGAATGGTGCCTGGGCGGCCAATTTATATGCCAAGGAGGCACTGAGTCTTAGTGAATGCATCCCATTAATCATCTTATGTTCACAAGAAAACGCCACCAGTTAGCTAGCAATGCATTTGAGATTCAGGATAAGCATCCAGAGCTAGGGTCCGTAATGCTAGGCATGCCATTCTCAGAGCAGCGTCGACGCAGGCCGTACTGCCGCCAGAGGGAATCCCGGTGTTACGAAATTCGACCTATTTCACAGAAAGATACGCGAAAGATTTCGACAACATGCGGCGCTGCCTAGACGAAGATGGTTCAAGTACTCAGAGACCTTATGACATGTTCGCACCCCCATTTGGGATTAAGAGGCATCTTCCAGGAAGATAGGAGGAGAATATTACTGAGCCAGTTACATGAGGTAAATCGAAGTACATATAATTCCTCAGAAAATGGAGGTCGTTAATGGAAGTGTTTCTATATATTGGGACATGATTGAAGTAAAAAAAGACGAAAGGCCTGGGAACCTTGAAAACATATTGCATGTCAACAGACGCCCTCAACACGAAAGAACATCAACGGTTTGCACCTAGAATGATTTCTTTACCCTTGTGTAAACACGTGTCTATCTTGTAACGGCCCGATAACATTTACAGGGAGGAAACAAATGCTTTACAATGTTCCAGCTGGTTGAATATGAGCGTGAAATACTTACACAGTGAGTAATCCAGTTGATTGTCCTGGTAGGTGCAGGGATGAATGATACCAATCACACCCGCCGTTGAACACGGATGCCCTGTTGTGGCATGGCACGGCGATCAGATACGCCCTATGCCTGACCACATGGCAGTCCTGAGGGCACGCCTGCGTGGTCTGAGTCCGATCGACGCAGCATCTACCGAGACTTTCCAAATTGAGCACATGGACTCACAAATCGGGTATGGAACGCTGGAAGCTTGAGCCACTTCCTGGCTTCGTAGTTAAAATTCTTAGTTTTTTTTTATTGGGGGTGGGGGCTGAATTTTTCCTATCGAGAACCATGACATCGTTATGACAGGGTACATTCTATCAAGAATTCTACCAGTGCCACCGCAAACCGCCCCGCCCCCAGGGAACAAGTTCTTCGCTTACTTTTCAAAGGAACCTATGGTTCCCGCAACCATGTCCTTCCATCCAACCCAGCGAATGACGACGGCGCTCCCGGCAGGAGTCAGGAACTAACATGTTCCCACCGTGCCTGTTACCAAGCATCCATAGAAATAAAATGGCTCCTAACCCAATGCAATCTATCAAAAGACAAGACCACTCGCGTTGCTTGGAGTGAGTGTGAAGAATGCTGTCTATCCTGGGTACCAAGCGCTGTGAGGGTATCAAATGTAAAATAGTCCTACTGGCTTGAAAATGAAAAGTGCCAGCCAAGCGCCATCCAACGATCCATTGGTATGGCTAGAGGCAAACTTCGTACGGAACTTCGGAGTCGTACAAATAATTTGCCAACGGAGGAGTGGACCGCCTCCTCACGTGGTGGTGCTCAAGCATGATAAGATGCGATCGCGACGAATCGTGCGTGACGTTCGCAGGTGACCACCGTATCCGGCGAGGACCGACCCGTTCATTCGATGCCGTCGGCGGACAGCGCATATGGGGAACGAATGACTTGCTGAAGGTTCAACAGCGTGATTCTCAGAATCCGAATCCACCCGCCTCGACGGCTGGTGAGCACCGGCCCTCCCTGCGTCTCCTCTCGCCGTGGGCCTTCATCGCTCTCGCCACCGCGTGGTTCTCTCGCCCCGCGTCCGGGCTTGGTACCGGCCTGGGCCTGTCTCGAGGACTTGCCCGACTCCGGGCCGAAAGGTAACCATCGGCGCCCTCCAAAGCCAAGGGCGTCACGGGTCCGGGGCTGCCCAGCGGCTGTAGCCTTGGCGATATGGGCCCGCGTAGGGTGTTGGTCTTCTGCAATCTCTGCGAAGACGCACCGTGCGTGGAGGAGCCTCCGTCCTCTAAACGCTGTTTGGCGAGCTGGGCTTGCGTGATCATGTCGCGCTGGTATTGAAGTAGTCGCGTCTTGGCCTCTGAGTCGGGACGCCCACGCGGGTCTGCCCTATTGATCTGCGGCACAACAGTGTCGGATTTGACGGACGAAGGGCCGACGGCAGAGGACGGTCGCGTACTACTTCGTGACGAGTGGTGGGTCTGTTTTTGTCTGTGCTCGTAGTTCGAGGGATAGTATTTGCCGACGGGCAAGGGCGTCTCGTGCAGGCCACTTGGCACGTAGGAGGTGACAGGAGTGTGACCTCGCGACGAAGGCATTTTGGCAGCCTGCAGCATTGGGAACTCCCCGGGTGGTGCGGAGATTGGAGTCGGCGCCGTGGGAGCACGACGGTCTGGGGCGGACGAAGGAGCAGTAACCTGAGTGTGTTCAATGCTCCGGGCGAGGCTCTCGACGTCGCAGGCCCGTTGCGCCTCTTTTTCAGCGGTGTGAAATGGATGCGGTCTGTGGATACGGTCTTCGGGATCTTCGTGGAATGGAAAGTAGCCGCTGCAAGTATAAGTGATCGTCAGTGTCAACCCCTCACTGTCGTCCCGTGCCGCCTACCCACGCCTACCCTACGACTCGTGGAGCCGCAGGCGGGGGAGGGGGACTGAGTGGAGAACATACCCTGATATGTCACCTCGAGCAGAGAGCGGCGGGATTGGTGTGTAGGTCGAGCTGGTCTTGGACTTTCTTGACACGGACGATGGTAGTTCGATCACGATAGGTCGGCTTTGCGGAGTGGTGGAATTTGTTGATTCGGAGGAGAAGCGCGAGGTAAGAGTGCTGCGAGGAGGTTGCGAGGGGATGTCTACATAAATGAACAAAGAGGGCGGTGTTAGCCAGTTGTTTTTGTGTGCAGGTGCATAAAATGCTTGTTGTAAATGCAGGAAAATGCATGAAGGATTTTGGTCATCGGATGGCGCGAATGTGGGCATCGCTGGGCGGACTCTGCTTTGTGATGACGTCCTGCAGGACACTTGCCGGATGGACCGCATGGGCCGCAATGCAGTGGCCGTTGTTGCTGACGCCCTTGCCGCGAAAGTCCACGATCCCCTGTCGTGCCACGGGAGCAGTGCGGGACCAGCCTCCCGAGACCACCCTCCGGCGGGAATGGCGCTCCCTCGAGGTGACCCCGAACCGTTCTGTGGAGCTCACGAGGGCACTACCCTGAATCGCCGTTGTGCTGTGACGAAGACGTGGCCGGCACATTATCCAGGACCCTTACTGGATCGGGGTGGTGGTGGTGATCTTCATGTGATGCCGCTGGCACGCATGCGACCACATCTGGAAGTGTGAAACTCGCCAAAGCCTGCCGGTGCCAGACCCGCTGTGCCGCTACCACGCACGCCATGAATATGGTTGGACAGAAGCCCACCTTCGACAGTTGTACGAAGAGGCCAGTGTAGTCGGACCAATGAATCTCTGTGCTACCACTGGAGACCATCATGGTGACGGCGCTTGTAATGGCAATCGCGGCAACGCTGCCGTAAAGCGCGCCAGACCGACGTCCTCTGGCCTGATATAGGTCTCTGTACAAAGAGTCGGGTGATGATGTTCTGACAGATATTGAAATGAACAAGGGCTCTACTCACTTTGTGCTCGGGGATGATGAAGACTGGAATACTCCTGGTGCGAGAAAAAGGGCTCCTTTTCGGAAGCGGGAGTCTGGTGTGGTGAGAAGACGAACTGGTCGTGGCTTTGGTTGCTGGTCGCCGATGCGGCGGAAGACGCTGACGAGTTGGAGCCGGTCCGTCTGCGTGGTCTCTGTCCTGAGGCCGTGTAAGAAGGCGGATTCATGGCCGATGGGCAGCCAGCCTGGTTTATGTCCGACATTGTGGCAAATAGCGATTCTATCTGCCGGATCCTCCAGAGACGCCCGTCGGTGTGATTCCCTTGGCCTCGTCCAAACGCGGCAGACGAGCTGCTCCGATCTCCCCGATAGGGTTCTGAACGCTGCAGGTTGAAGCCAGTTAGCCTATCTCGATCTTGTCGGGGTGCAATCTTGGCCCGATAGCAGGGCGATGTGATCAATGCGCCGGAATTGCGAGGCCGGGGAAGGAACACGGAATAGAGTTTGTTCAAGAGTCTGGGGATCCTGTAGTGTTGCAGAGCTGCACGTGCCGACCTGCCACGATCCCACGGTAGAGGGTGACAGCGTTCGTGCTTGTGGAGCTCAATTTAAGCTTCAGCCGCTATCAACGTCGGCGATATTCCGAAAACCGCTTGCACCAATGGACGATTGGTCTTGCCGGGGTCACAGTTGGCCGTCTCTGGACGAGCGAGCACGAACGTCGGCGTCGTTGAGATTGCGAACTTGCTGACCGAAAGATAGGACTGACGATCTCCCTCGCCCTGTGGGTTGCTTCGCCACCACAGCATGGACACCGTCTCGACGACAACGATGGCACGTCGAGTGTTGAACAAAAAAAAAGACAGACTGCTTACCACGCAGGGAAGGGCCAAGCTTCACCAACCGGAACTCTGTAATCTGGGGCAGGAGTCACAATTCGGCCGAGACTTCGGGGTCCGCCCTGCTTGTACGTCGACGAGGTCTTTTCGGAGCCACCTGACCAGCTTGGCTGCGTCGTTTCCCAATGCGCAAGGTTGACAGATGGCGGATATTCATTCCACACGAGACAGGCTGGGGTCAGGCGGACCACGACCTGCGACAGGGCCCAGCTGACAGAGGGTGTTTGCTGAGGATCACAAGATACTGCGGGCGGATGGGGCGTGGTGACGATAGTCGAGGTGTGATGTGGAATTCGTTGGCCCTCCTGGTCTTCTGTGCGTCTGCACTTCGTCTTCAACTCGCAGCTCGAATGACGGACGCAGGTGGTTCAGAAGGAGATCTTCGATTCGGCCCGCTGTGACCCAGGCCCATTTATTATCCGCAAAGGTTCCGCAGTTATGGGTCGTATCTCGGAAGATTCTGAATCTGCAGTGGGTATTCCCTTTCCCTGATGTGGTTGTGGTGTTGTTGTGGTCGTGGGTTTTGATTCGCATTGGAGCGTCGAGAGAAAAGTGCAGCCTTGGACCGAATCAGTACTTGTACCAACACGCAGCTGTTTTAGTGGGTACTGCTACGGGTGGGAAGCTGGGCAGAGCGATGAAAAGAGAAGTCACCTTCCAATAAATACGGGGTCAAGGTACGTACCATCCACCTGCCGTCCCCTCCTTCCCATCACACCAGTGGGTCGTTCCCGTCTAGGTAGTAAGTATCCAGGCACTGTTCTGTAGTGTCTGGGTACTTCAGTACCTTAGTACTCCAGTACTCTCAAGTCAGCCAGAGACGAAGCTCTTCAGAAGGTGGAAGAGTTGAGTCGGCTTTGCCCACATGAGCACTGGGTCCGAAGGATGAGGGATAATGGGTGTCTGTGTGACTGACTAAGATGTGAGGAGAGCTTCAAAACACGTCTGATCATGTTATGAGAACAGTGGGGACATCTCCGAGCTTATTTCGAACTTCAAGAGGAGAAGCAACGTCTGGTGCGACTGCCCGTGGGAGGACGTGGGCACTCAAGTGTTTAACTACATGGCCTCTGTCTAAAGTATCACGCACATCCGAGGTCATCATCATCGGCGGCGAAAATGGGCAGATGCAACAGTTAACGATCAACCCCCCCTCCTCAACTCAAGATGGAGGAGATGAGGAAGGATCCTAACGCTACCGCGGACCGCAGATGCAATGCAGGCGCCCCCTTCGGGCCACCTACACGCATGTCAAAAAAATCCGAGACACAGTCGCGGCGGATGGCCACCTGCGCAGCGCCCCGGGGGAAAGCCAGAGGCAAGTCTTGCGGACCATTTGCGCTGCTTGTGGTCGTCACCAGGGCCAGTCATCGGCTCTTCCCAGAGGATATTTCCGCTTGTGCCAGCGGTTATTGGAGGCTGAAAGAAATATTACATTATCAGGACCCTGCCTTTCTGCTGAGCCTCTGTGAGCCACACCTTTTCTTCCTGTCTGCCCAGGCTTGCACGTCCTATTCCCATGCCCCTCGCGCTAATGGGCAGCACATCTTTACCAGAACAGTATAATGAGCGACGACAGCTCCCAGAGAGAGATCGGCACGTCACATTTCCATCATCAGTCCTGGTCCGCGCTAGCAACCGTCGGAAGTTGAAACGACCAGGCTGGGACCATCGCTCGACGACTGCTCTCCCTCCCTGCCCAGACGGGGGAACCCTTCTAGAAAGTCGCCAACGATCAGGCCGGCTGGCCGGGCGGGTCAACAAAGCCTCAACCCTGGCGGTCAAAACGCCAGAACAGATTCAAAAAGAATCCTTTGACCGAAATGGACCCAAAGGGCTGGGATGACGGCAACCTTCCTGGCGCTTACAAGGATTTTCTTGGCACCGGAGCCGAACCAAGACACACAGGCGCCACTAACAAGGGTCGGAGTGCGATGGAGCACGTAGCCGACGGGCTAGGAGGACCCTGGAGGGACCAAGGGATGGCATGATTGTCGATTCTAGCGGGACGCCCAGCAGGTCGATCTCTCACCATCTCCTATCATCTCCACGGGTCGCTCTGTTGGGAACGGTCGCCCTTGGCTCGGGCGTTACCAAACCCATACCCACATCAAGCCACCGTACCCTACTTGGTACCACAAGGACATTCCCGCCTTTTGCCCGCCGAATTAGCCAAACTTGATATGGAACGTGCGGTCTATTGGACACAGGACAGGGAGGGCGGAAGGACCCTGAGGAGAAAACCAAGGCACGGCGCCGTCGAGCAGACCCCGAGATCAACAGGCGACAAATCTGCTGGAATGGAGGCCACACTGGTAGCACCTTAGCACGGCGAGAGGGCCACAGGGCCAACCAAACAAGAGCGACAACGAGCAAGGCCTGAGAGGGAAAAGAAGCCCCAGGCGTCCCAGGACATCGGCCGACCGACCGACCGGTTATGCGGACAAATCCACCACGGGTGGAGCAACGACGGCCGCGTGCCGCCAGCCAACCAGCCGCCCATCGGCGGATGTCGTTGTCAGGACTGTGAGCCTTTCGGGCCCCAATGTTTGCCCCGGCCGCGCCATGCGGCGGGTTTATTTTTGTGAAGCCAGGCTGCCGTTTTATGCCAGCGCAGATCGCTTGTACTCTGGTGCTGTGCTCTGCCCTCTGGGAGTCGCTTGCGGAATCGTGAGATGGCCCCAACTTGCGAAAAGTACCGTGAGGTGAGGAGTTGCGTTTCCAGTTCCTGAAAGGAGCCCCAATTTTTCTCTTTTGCCTCACGTTGTTTTTTGTCCACGCGGCAGACATTCCTGTCTCGGATCGCCAATTTCCGCCCAACTTGATTGTGAAAGAGGCGACCGTGCTATCAGGCTGTCCCAGACATTGTCCCAGCCGTGTCTCGCGACCGGACCGTCTCTCCAGCGAGAAAAAGCGCGTCAAGTGCCGAGAATTGTTTGCCGCAGAAGAGGCAGAAAAGGTGAGAAGTGACAAGTGATACACCGGTACCCATGGGGGTCGTCACAAGCGTGTGGGGGCTTGCCCCTTCTCCTCCCCAGGCGTTCGTAAAAGCTTTCACGGTTGGGTGCCATGAGAAGAGGAGCATGGGGCCTCATCGGATGGGACAGCCTGTGCAGTGACGTCATGCGATTGTGCTGAGCAGGCGAGGGCCGTCGACAGGTGCTCGCAAGAGTGAGGCAGCTCTGCCCGCGCAGTGTTGGGCAGGAATATTCCTAGTGCAGGGCCCTGGAGAATGTTGATCAAGAATTGCACATTTTGCATGTTTTCCAAGTCAGTAAAGATCTTCCTACACCGTCCGGCAGATGGGATGGGCGGCCGCGCGGACAGCCGTGCACCCTGCTCACCACGCGTATTGGGCCAGGATTAACAGGGAGCTGCTTCTCTGTCGAAGGATCGTGCCGATCAGTAGATAGGTATGGTGAAAAACAAAACGGGCGATGATCTTTTCACAAGCTTCGATCTGACTGACATCCAAGATGAAATGGTCGTCGCCCCTGGTGCTCGAGATGGACAAATCATTTGCTTGCTCGGAGGTGATCCCGGGCTCTGCGAGTCAGAACGTCTAAATGGTCAATATATTCTCTCTCAACCCGACCATCGCCTGTTCGAGGGCCAACATGATACCTGACACCTGCTTTGCTATACCTTGCGGCAGCCGGCCGCTGAGGATCCAAATGATCTCGGGCAAGACGGCCGGCCAGCGAGTAATACCACGCCTCGGTCACATATGGCGTAGGGGAAGGATGTTGAAACACACAAATATTAGTACGTTTGGTGGTATCTGGATATCTTTGCAGAGAGAAGAAATCAAACGCTGATCCCTCAAACCGAGGGCATGGTATCAATCATCAGGCAGCATCGCTGTTATCCTATGGCCCACCAGCAACCATCATTCAAAACTCCATCATCCAAAAGTTGAGCCGAGAAGAGAAGGCCGATGCTTCAAGCCCTCCGGATTGACTCCATCTATCCTCATCTCCCTCTCCATCTCGGCGGATCTCTTGCGGTATCGGACAGCCCTCTCGCAGCTTTCGCGGTGGCCGGGTGGCGGCGTGCCAAAAGGGTGCGCCTCGACATTATTCATGCGCTCTTGCGTCTCACAGGGCCGCCTCGGCAAGGCCCAGGACCCATCGATCCTCTAGACCCTAGCGCGACCGGTGAAGCGGCTGTGCCTCTCGCGATGAGTGAACCAGTAGGCGGCGGCGCCGACAAAGGTGAGGAACCACAGGATTGCGTTGGCGAGGTCGACCCAGACGGCGTTTTTCATGCGCTGGACGCCGCTGTCGCCCTCGGCATCCTCGTTGATGTACATCTTGCCGAAGACGCCGAAGAGTGCGATCCACAGGATAAAGAGAACCAGGTTCCACGCCCACACGAGCCAGAAGCGCAGGATGAAGGGCACCAGGTACAGGACGGCCGTGAAGGCGGACAGGCCGCCGACCACCTCAGCGTAGACCCATTTGCTGTCGATGTATTTGCCTTGCTTGTTGGCGCGGCTCAAATCGACACCGTATAGCGCGCACACGGTGATAGCGAGGGCGAACTGGACAATGTGAATTGCCGAGAAGACGATGTAGGAGAGACCGGCTGAAATTAGACCCATTTTGGTCAGTTGTTTGCTATGTATTGCTCGGTTGTAATTATTGTTCTGAGTGACGCTGAGCTCTTGGTGTCACCGCTTCAGTGTCGGCTCCCGATATGTCTGTTCGTATTGGTCCGTGAAAGGATGAAGCTTGGGCGATTTGGCGATGTCGTGGTGTCGTACCGTCGCAGGCCGGGTTCGACTTGTACGTCACAGCTTTGCCGTCCTATCGATTGTTGGGAGGTGTCGCCTATTTGAAGGAGTGATCCGAGACGGTGAATTGGTCCGAGTTATGTATGCTTGCGTGAGACTGACTGTCAGAGAGTCACTTGAGTTGGCGGACGATGGAAAGAGATAGAAATGAGTGCGACAGAGAAAAAGAAAGGTCTTGGAATGAATGAGAACATGATGATCCAAGTCTGGCTCAAAGCAGCAAGCAGCTTTAGATGATGCCGTACCTTGCTTTGCAAGGCACGCGATGGACAGCAATGACGTGGGGGCTTGGGCCAGAATGGAAGGCCGCTGGCAGCTCCTTCCAATCAGCGAGGTCGCTGGGACAAGCCTCCCTGTCATCGTCTCCCAGTCCAGCGATAGCGCCCACTGTAGCGTCAACCCTGTCATGCCTGTCTGAGAAACCGGTCGGGCGCTAGGAGCCATTGGACGAACCGGTGCCTCCACCTTAACATGAACTGCTGGCCTCGACTGCCGTGCGGGCCTGGCTGGCCAATTTGGCCTTCATCTCCACCCTGCAACACTGTCTCGAGATCCAATCTCCCTCTCCAAGCGCCGTCTGTTTACCCTTCGACAATGGGACGCGTTCGCGCGCGACAATTCACCATTGTTCCCACACGCTATTAATGGAAGACGGGTCCCCTTACCCATAGCGCCAGGCGTACCCCCGGTAAAGCGCATTTCAATTGCAGGCCACGCTGCCTGGGCTTCAGTCGGCTCCAGCTCAAATCCATCATGGACCTTGACCCCGCTGTCTGCTGTCTGCTGTCTTGCCTGGCTTTGTCTGTATCATCACTTGCAGCTGCTGCCTCCACGAAAGAGGCCCCTGAGTTCCATCCAATGCGACACATACCAGAGAGTTTCGCTGTCGCCTGTTGCAAGGACTGCGACAGGACGCAACCAAGAGCTTTTCGAGCGGGCCAGATCTGACATGACTGCACAGCGGCAAGGCCGGCACGGGGTGAAGTGGTCTACAAATCGCGAAATCGCTGGCGGCGTGGCCGGGCTAGCCCTGGGCTCTATCTCGCTCGCCTTTCGTCAGTACACTCATTCATCCAAATGTTGATGCAGCAGGCATCTTGTCCCTCACAGGAATGGATTCGAGGAACACTTGTAGGAAGGTGCCCTTCTCCGCCAAATATGTCGCGCTACTGGCTGCAAGGACGCCCCCCGAGGCTAGTCTCCTCGGAATTTGGATACAGAGATGGTGTTTCCAACCTGTCATTTGCGAATACTGTCCAGATTTCATGTCACTCGTCCTCTAAGAATTTCCGTCGCAGATCGATGCCATTTCTCTGAGAGTCGAGTGACTCAGGCCCTGATCTCCAGGACGTTACACAATGCACGAGAGCAAAAAGACCCAACGCATTTTATTTCGGTGTCTTTGCTCACTGATGTTGATTGCGGCCAGTGGCTTAGACTGCCCTGCCCTCTACTTTCTATCTTCTTCCTCTGTCTCTTGCCACGCTGCTTGGCAGCATCTTTGCATCGTTCGAAACCCAACTTCACATGCTTGCTTACGGCACGTACTGCATGTGACAAAAAGCCCTGGCACATCCTGGAAGTCCTTTTTGGGCGAGCTTCGCCCCCTAATTCGGAGCGGCAGTCCACATCTGGACAAGCTGCTCTTGTCGGGTCCCAGGCGGCGCCAAGGTCGACCTGGGTCGGCCAGCCCTACCAGGCTGAGGCTGAACCAGCTGGAAGAGCTGAGCATGGCTACACTCACGACGTTGGGGGCCGTTGATCACCCAGTGCACCAGTCCTCAAGTCAGTCAGACACTCATCACTATCATACTCTTATAATTAGGCACTGAGCGCATTCGCATGGGGCGAGTTTCATCGTTCGAGGGATGACGGGTCGCGGAGGAGTGTTGCATGGTATATTTTTGTAAGACGCATTCCTTTCGTCCACTCCAGTGAGTGAAAGACCCAGCGACCGAGCCCGAATCGAGCGATAGTCTCCCGAGAGCTCCTGTCCGAACGGAGCCGAAATGGATAGGCCAATAACGAGACACGGTACTCTGAGGAAGGCTGAGGACACTAGGCGGTTGGACTAGGCCGCTATGAAGGCCATCTTCTATCGACGTTCTCTCGTATCAATGGTGGCAGCAATTGGGGGTGGCACAACGCACGATCTTGACACTGCCGAGGCGGAATTTGGAGGAGAAAATCTCCAGCCGGCAGGATTCAAGAGCTTTTCTCGCCACGGACCTCGGCAGACCATATTCGAGGCCTTGATTGCTCACTCCACACACGGAGATACAACCCTCATCGAAGATAGCGTGGGTGGCTTCCACCAAGGACAGGACGAGAATTCATTCGGTGGGTGGGCAACGGCGCCCCAGGAGTAGGAGACGGCCACCAGGCATCCTGTACTCCCGCCCGCAGCATCGACTAGTGTGCGTCGCAGTGACGGTAGAGAGGCGGTTGTCAGGCAGAGACGGTCGTGATCTGCGGCGTGATTTGGCAGTCTCGACTTGCAGACTGGTATCTCATGTTGGCGAGAGTAGGGCTGGTTCAGGGATGTTCGTCAGCAGATGAGATCATACGGCTCTACGGCGTTGCGCTGGCCCGTCGGTCCCGGACGCACCTCCCGGGAGACCAAGACACCTAGGCATCTCGTTGCGAACGCTGAATAATCGCCATATCCTCTCTTCTTCTCCTCCTTCTCGAAGCTGTGGGGGCTGAGCTTAGTTAATCGCGTCCCATCCCATTCAACGACGACCGCCCCCAGGCCTCACGGCACATCATGTCGATCAGATCAGGAGGCACCATTCTACGCCCTCGCGTTCAGGCATCTATATTCTGTCTTCTCCAAAACCCTGAGTGGGTCTTACGGTGGCTTTGTCGGTTCCTGGTGGTGGACCTGATGTGAAGGGTGGCAGGGAACACACAGAAGGATTGACCGTGCCGGTACATGGCCCTTCTAGAATCATTTCTCGGTACAGCCCACTTGCTATCATAGTATGGTGCCGACTCGGTATACTCGTGGGACTTTTTCCGCGATCGCAATGCTGACTCCCCCACCCGCAGACATACTCGCAGAATGTTGATACCTTGGTACCTTTGGCCGGTGTGCTACTTCTTCAACAGCGACCTCATGCCTTGGGAGAGACATCTCAAAGGGTGGGGGTAAGGGGCTTAGGGATCAGTTCCCTTGGAAAACCACCACACCCTGCCACTGGCAAAGGCGAGTAAAGGGGCGAGGTCGTCCTTTGCGGTATGCCTTGGGAAGTTTAGGCTGTCTCGTCATGATCTTGACCTCCATTGTCAGAGTATAAGAGTCGGGTGTTCGTCCAGCCTGATGTTGAATATGGGCTCGATATCATCCACAACTTCAACGGCATCTCCAATTTCAAATCATCTTTCAAGGCTTCAACGCTTCGACAACTCTCAAGTATTCGCTCAATATGCCTTCACACAACCGCCGCGCTGCCAGGACTGTGACAGTTTGGGACTGTGTAAGTTCATCTCAGCAGCTTGGAGATGTGTGCTTGCCTGTGCAGTGCTAATATCAAACATCATTGCAGTGCTACTGTGGAGCGGGAGCCATGCTATACAAGACCACTCCGGTGTGCACCACCTGCGATCACCAACGTTGTCATCATTGCACTGTTTACGGTTACCCGTTCAACGGCCGGTAGACTCTATTAGGTAGGCAGGCATGCTTTGCTGGAGTTAGCCGTGTCGGTCAAATTTACTAACTCATGTGTACTCGCTAGCGACCTTTTATTTGATATTCTTGGAGACGGATAGGATTGGTCGGCGTTCACTTAAACGGATCGGTGATGGGTTTCATTCGTTTTGGGTGCATCTTATAGATTTCCTATTGTCAGCAGGTCACCCTGCGAAATTTCCTTGGGTCAGCATTCATTCATTACCAGCATAGGTTTCATTTGTTAGGCGCATCAGGCTTCTTCCACAAATATCATTAAAATCGTCCTGACTTTTCTTTACCTGTTCTTTTATGTCAGTATGAACTCCTCTTCTTCAATACCCAATTCCTGTCCTCGCTCGCCAGAATCGGCTCTTGCTTCTGTTCTCGTGACCATGGATTTTGGACAGTCTTCGGACCGAAGTTGTCATCACTGCCACCGAGCCGCCCAGGCGCTACGTCAGCGCTCCCTCCCGTCCCCAGACGTTCCAGAAGTCGAAACTGCACTTTTGATGCATGTGCAGGCGATCGTCACACACGTCACACTCTAAATCAGGGCGGAACTGCACCAGCTTGAGCCTCTTTCCTTATGCTTGCGCCTCCGACACATGACCATATCTGGGCGATATCGGTGGTCGCTCTGGCAGGAATTTGGTCCACGTCGTCCAATACACACCGCATTTCGGTCTGAACGCCTTGGACTTCATTCAAGGCCAGATTATGTTCTCGTAATTTCCTTTATGGGGCGTGAGAACGAATCGCTTGGGTGTTTGTCTTGGGTGAGATCGCAGGGCGTAGGGATTAGGAAAAGGGGCACTGCCCTTCTTCTGTCCCTCAACCCTTTACTCTTTTCAGGGTCCCCCGACCAAGGGGAACCTTTCCATCTCACTCGACAATTTACGGCTGAGCTTTGCCGTGACCGGCCTCGGAATTAACGATTGGTTCGGTGATGTTTCCTGAAAGGCCTGCAAGTGTTGGCCAAGTCACCTGTTCGTCCTCTCCCAGGGTTCTAGGGAGTACCACAGGGCGACAGGTCGAGGCGTTCACAAACTTCTTCCTCGAATGGAGCTGATCAGGCATTCAGGGTGGCAGTGATATTTGAAAGGGCGTGCGATCCAAACAACCACCGCTGTGATATACTCGAGAGGCAAAATATTAAAGCCCTTGAGACCCGCAGCTATCTTGCCATGATCAGTTTGTTCAAAGACATTCGCACTACTGACGAACACCACTACTCTCTCATAAGTCTCTCTACATCTACGACGATAGCACAGATCACTGAACACATCAACCAAGATGGGCCATGAACATCATCACCACCACAGCAAGCACCATGGCCATGGCGGGTCTTCCAATCACGGATCCTCCAGCGGACGTTCACATCGGTCCCGAGCCGAAGTGGTGACACTTTGGACATGCGTTCGTGCCCTTGCGTCACTAAATTGGCAACCCCCTCCTAACAGCTCTTCCTCAATAGTGTTATTGTAACAACGCCGGTAACTCACTGAACAATGTCGCTTGTTACAACTGTCACGTCCAACGCTGCAGTAACTGCGTTGCCTACAACACCACTGTGTACCCTGACCGCGTCAGAAGGTGAATTGCAAGGTCAGTAGTCGGCCATAGATCAGTCTAGGCAAGCTTCTACATGCTGATTTGGTTTAAAGTGTGCTGGGGTTGGTATGAGAATGCTGGGGTCTTATGATATCGGAGTCTCGCGCCTTTTCGCCGGCTTACATGGTTTAGATCCATTTTGCTCACGCATTACACCCCAGTTTCTTGTTTTGTGTTGTCCACATTATTGCTTGGAATTCTTGGGTTTTCCTTTCTTCATGGTTTTAGTTTTGGACAGGTGTTTTCTCCTTATTCATGTTTCCGCTCGTTCTGGTCCTCATTTCCATGGGAAACCAAGAGCTTCACCTCGTTGTCTTTATTTCGTTCAGAAGTATCCATTTCATTCAATGAAATTCTTCCGTTGAACAACAGTGCTACTATCTACACGCCTTTGACTTAGCTGGAGCCCCGTTAAGCAAAACCGAATGACTTCTATCACGGAACTCATGTCTGGATCAGCTGAAAATGCGATGTTCCATCTCTCCCAAGTAGAAGGAGTAGTATGACCTCATCCAAAGCTATGCCTTGACGGGACTGATTTCGCCAACAACAACACAACAAGCCATCCCAGTCTTCTGTGTGTAAAAACTACCAAGAATAGATGCACACAAGCCTCAGCACCGGACGTAGCTGGCTCAAGTCAATCATTTGTATCTCACCTTCGAGGTTCCTCGGTGGGGACGCACGCATTGAGGGGCGGGCATCAGGCACCAGGAATCACACCGGCCAAGATCATAACAAGGCAACCACAGGCCGGACGGCATTGCAGATGGGTCGCTTCAGATGTTGTCATGTGACAACAAACCTTCAGCAGCATTAATGCGAGTGGCACTGCCTCAATATTGGCAGACAAAGCCCTGCCGGGAAGGCAAAAGTGGCGATGAGAAGAGGCTTCGCGCCGTGTTCACGATCGGCCCATCGGTGAGCAGCTGCCAGTCCAATCCCAACGACGCAAGCCCAAACACTGGAAGGGTTGATCCATCAACCCTCTGGAAAGAGGGTTGTAGGTCAAGGCCTTTGGGCTGTCCCGGGGTGGTCTGATTTCCGGACGCCTTGCGTACGGTGTGGCTGGACTTGGGTCGCGGCCAACCTCTGTCACACCTTGCACACACTGTTGTAGATCCAGGATTAAGGTTCCGTGCAGAAGCAACACGGCTGGTTGCATGCCCGTCTCTGGGGTGGTGGACCTGCAGCCGGGCCTGCGCCTGCAGCGGAGCAAAGAGAGCTAAAGATGGGTGGTGGCTTCGGGGAGGAGGGGGGAGCGAATAAAAGAACATGGTGGGGACGAAGAAGAGGAATCCTGTCAGACACACAAGACGAGCCCTCAGCTGGTTGCCCCCTAGACTGCCCCTGCCTCGATTCCGGGTATCATCTAGGAGCCTTTGAGGCCGGGATACTTCACGAGTCTGACCACTCTGCCCAGTAGCTTGTTTCTCCTGGCGGCAACCGGATCGGTTGGCTTGTGAGAAGGTTCTCACGACGTCAGCTAGTTCTGTATGCCATCACTCATCTTCCTCAGTTGGCGCAGGCATGGGCCATTGGCTGGTGTATTTGTTTCACTTGCTGTGGGGTGGTACCACAGGCCAAGTTGGTTCCTATATTTGGGTCTGTTTAGCTGCTGATGGAGAGAGGCTCATGCAACGCTGATGCTACCGGTCTGTTTGTGGTGTTTGGAGACTACTCCCTTGTCCCAGCACCTTCAAGCCAGCTGAATAGCCCCCCTGAAGACTGTGACCTGACCCCGAGGCTCAATGTGACCTTGGACGGACTTTTATATTCTTCAAAGGCCGTTCTACAGGGCGATCATTCCTCGACCAGCGTCTCACGGCTGAACATTTATTTGGAGCGACGGAGATTAGATATTGGAGTTATTCATGAGGTCATACCAGGGTACTCGATCCCAATCAGAAGGACAATGTGGTACGAGCTGCCTGCCACCAGGATCAAGCACATCCATTGTTAGATCCTGTGCTCTCTCTGAATCGTCTGAGTAGCCCTCGGTCCATGTTCTGTACCACTAACCTCGTCAGAATTCAGACACAGGGTTTCAGTTCCTACCCTTTTGAAAGGGCTACAAGGCTTCGTTGGAGGGATAAGCAAAATGAGTTTGGATGTGATTCGACACACAGAAAAATGAATGAGAACCTCGACCTTGGGCTTCTATCCAGAGAGGATATGAGCGACTGTCGTGACGTACAGATCCCATCACGCCTGATAGGCGCCCACATTTGCCGTGCCGGAGAGGCAGTGGGCGAATTTCTTTTTCTGGGAGGCTTAGCGTGGCTGCAGAGGTATGCTGACTATCATCTGCCTATTCCCGGACCTCTCAGGCGTCTGTGATGATGTTCACTGTGCCGCTCAAAGGCGCCAGCTGAAGCAAAGGCTGGGAGGCGTGTGTAACCACCCAAACGTTACGCAAGATCTTGAGGGTTTTTGATGTGCAACATGACTCGTCAAATTTAACAATTTGGGTCGGTGTGACGACTAAATTCTCCCATGCGCAATGTCATGCTTATTGTTCAACCGCACTGGCGCGGAGATTGTGGGAGTGAGAAGGGTACCATCAACGGGCTGAAAGTAAGAAGATGATCAGGACGTTGAAATTTTTGGGCCTAGAATGCGGCTCTGCGAATTCTTGGGTGTTACCAGGACTATCAGACGAAAGATACCTATTAGAGCACAGTTGACGTGGCAGCGTTGTATGTCATTGATTGCAAGAAGTGGGGAGGTTACACGGACGGGGGTCACAGTGACAACAACCAAGTATACGCAGATGATAGGACGGGCTTACTTGCCATCCAATACTGTAGCTTCAATGCTTACCATGAACAGACGAGAAGTGAGCCTGCGCGCGCGGCATTGAAGACGCTACATACCTACAACTTCCGCGTCGGTGTAGCACTATGATAAGATTTGACCGACCCGTAAGACGAGACGTCCGTGTCAAAAGTCAAAATTGCCACATGAGCCAAAGGGGTGAGAAAGATTCTCGAAATGAGGCTCTGCGTGCCTCTTGTATTCTGGCGAAACAGAACCCCCACTCCGCGGGCCCGGCCCGTTCTGCGGCCTGTTCCATTTACGAGCAAGCAAAGAGGCGTCATTACATGAGTAGCGGCCAATCACACAGCATTTCATCTGGACTACTCAGCAAAAGACTTACTCGTGGTCCACTGGCGGCAGGTATCTCGATGATGCGGTGGGGCAGGCCAAGCAGAGTGTGTGGTCAGCCGGCTGAGTCGCTTGGACGGGTTGGTATGGCTGGAGTTGCTGACCGAATATCGGTCCACCGACGGTTGGTCGGGCCCAACTGCGGGAGTGAAGCCAATGCAAGCCCGGTCAACTAGGCTTCAAATCTGTCCCACTGCCGTCTCGTATTCTCGATTCCCCGGTTCCCCTGCAAGAATACTGCGGTAAGGCGCGGGGTAGCATCGCTTATCTAGTCACAATGGACGATTCCGCCCTTGGTGTTGAGCTTTCCGTGGTAAAGAGTGACGATAGGCAGCCAGCCCAGTTTCCTAGCGCTGCAGCAAAGACCCAAGGCCGCGTCGGGCCCGCCGAATCATGCACAGTCAGGTCCCGCGCCGAATTGTTCTTCTCCAGGCAGTCAGAAGTTAGCCTCTGTGCTGACGAGTGGTAGGCGTGCCTGGGCAGGTCCACAGCATCCTGGGAAATCATCACTTGTCGCGCTCTCCTGAAGACGCGCAAGGCACCTGCGACGCCGTGGGAGCCTCGCGAAACCAAGGAGACGACGCGATAGCGAGCACTCGATTCTAGAAATCATTGGGCATGGTGGAATTCGGCGACGCCGCGACCGTGGAATAGCCTGGCTGGCATAGGTGTGCAGTGGTGATATGATGGCTGGACGTTATTCAGAAGGGTGTGGAGTTAGCGATCTGGAGGCGAGGCCCCCCCCCCCACGCGTGTCCACCCCTCTTGCCTCCAACCCAGCCAGGCCAGACGAGGCCGAGTGGACGCAGAATCTGCAGCCAATGTCAATACTGACTGGCTATCGTCCAATTCTTCCAACGGCTTCGAGATGGTCTGAGGTCGTAGAGCTGGCCTGATGAGGCAGGTCACACAGCTCTCGGAGATGCTGCGTCAGATTTGGTTAGGTTTTTCGAAGGAAAATAAAAGGCCCTCGACGTTAGCCAGTCAGCATCACATGCTGTAGCATATCAATAATGTGCCATCTTGAGGAATGTGGTGGAGGAGTAGTTCGCTCAATTGTACTTGTAACGTGGTAATATGCAGCTCCAGCTGAGGGTCTCTGCATCTTCGACGGGCGATATTTGCGAAGGTGAAGTTGGAACTACAGCACGGATAATTAGCCGGTGCCGGGAAAAGCGGGGAATGTTATCGTGCAGACAAGGTGCACCCCTCATCATTCAGCCCAACACGGCTGGTCTTCATCCTGCCCTGAACACCTCATGGCAACGACATGTCGTGGTCTCTGAACCAACGTTACTCGCCATCTACATGACCTCGAGAATCAAGCTGCTCAATCCCGCAGCGCTGAGGAGTCAATCGACGGCGGCGGCGATCCATGATTGCGGTTATCCACGGGAGCGACCGAGAGCGATGACGTGCGCGAGCTGAAGCATCAGGAAGCACCACAGCCACGCGCTGAGTCTCTCGGACGACCCAGGCAGCCTCGATCTCGACAGCAGTCAGATGGAACAACCTTCCATCTCTCAACGAGGCGTATTGTCATGGACTTGAAGTACTCGCTTCCAAGGGTCTGACCGAAGTTCGTCTCGCTTCGGGCCGCATGTCATCCTCAACGTTGAGGATGACACAGTGTGATGGCTGGCTAGAGTGTTTCACCTTGACCAAGCCTCGTTCTCTGGTGGGAATTTCGACTTCGAGTGTTGTTCCAGAGGCTCAGCAGTGGCAGCGCATCCGGCTTCGATGTGGCGGAGGCGAGTGAAGCGGTTCTGGCAGGCGATTCACGAGACCGTAAGGATATGCGAGTGTCCTTTTCGGCCGGGCGGGAGCAGGCCAAAGTCTGAAGTAGGCTGAGCGCGGGTTTGGCAGAACTGCGTGCTGTGCAGCCTCGCCTGCAGCAGTGAACGTGGCAGCGGACTTGATCTCCGAGACAGTTCAGCTTGCACCCGCCAACCGCAGCGGCGCGACACTGGCATTTTCATGGTGTGACCTCCCTCAAATTTGCCGAGGGAAGGACGCAGGCTGGACTGGAAGGGTGCGAAGGATCGATAGTGCGCGAATTCGCACACCCTGCGCCGCGCAAAACTCTGGCCGTCCCAGAGCGGGCAAATCTCACCGGGTCCACGGACAGCCAAGTCTGAAAGAGCGCAACGAGGCGAGTGCCTGCAGGAACCCAATCGCAAAATTTTGAGGGGCCTTGTCCTCGAAAGCCCCTTTGGAACGGGTCCGTTGGGGTGTGGCTGGTTGCCTTAATGGTTCGCGACCCGGCGTCAGAGGCTGCCACTGACTTGCCGGTGGGACAGTATCCAGAACGCATTATTGCCGGCAAGCAACAAGTCAGTTGCTACTACTATCTTGTCATATTCTTGGGCGCGAAAGTATCGTTAGTCCCAATGGTCTCCCAGCCTGTCGATGCCCTTTGCACGGGACCAGCTGATGTAACCATGGACTGGCGTGCTGACGGGGCTGAAACCACCGTCCTTTTTCCACATTTCAAGACCCTCTTTTCTCTTGTCGCCTTTTTTCCCGATGACTTGCGGTCAACCCAACAAAACAGATGTGTTCGACTGACTCACGTGTTGATAGTGACGTCCACTCCCACCTCTAAACGCAACCCAGGACGAGGTGGCGAATATCAAGCTCACCCAGGTCCATTGCAATCACGGGGGCCGGCACGACGCCTGAAGCCCAATGCCTCAGTCACCCTGGCCGGATTGGAGTCGTGGACTTAGGCAGAGCACGCTGCGTCCCTCCTCGTCGAGCGCCAAGACGACACCGGCCTCCTTCGAGTGGATTAGAATCAGCCTGCTGGCTACGAGTACACTTGCACCCTTTGCGCCAATCCGGCCCACCGAAAGGGCGCCGCCGTCACCCCGACCGACATCTGACCGAATGGACACGACTGCCCGTGACCTCACAAACATGTCCTCTCTACTCCCTATCCCAGTGGCCGAACCCCCTTCAGCGGTGTCATGGGTGGCAAACGTTGTCTGTACCTGCATAAGTGGGCCATCCTTCTCCACGAATCTCCTTCGCCAATCGCCAAGAAATGCATACGTGCTCGAGTCTCCTTCCCTCCTTGGTCCCCGCCGTCGCCAATTAACGTGTCTACCTGCGAGGCGGGAGGTCATGAGCACTATCCAGCCCTTGCCCTGGTGCCCTGAGGCGAGCGGCGGGCTTAGGCTCGTCCTGGCAACGACCTGACGTCTGTCCGTCCCCATTGCACCTCGTCGCGCTAGTCCCTAGTCCCAGGTACCCTCTGTTTTCATACAGAACTGTCTGGGTTTCAGAAAAGACTACTTTGACTGTGGCGGGGTTGCGGTGCGTGGAGCAGATGACATTAGGCCGCCCTTGCCAGAACACCAGTCACCACTGACATTGCAGCCCTGGTTTTACTCTACATCGAAGAATGCCTGTTCCCGCTTTGCTGAGCCATGCTCTGGGCTCTCCTCGTCGTTGGCACTGCGCGCCCGGTCGAACTTGTTGAGTCACCAGGGCTTTCTCAACGGCAAAGCTCGCGATCGCATTACACTGCCGCGTAGTGATGGAGACCTTAAAACATCAACAGAGCTCCGTCCTTGAAACCCAGGTTGGTTATGCAAACTATCTCGACGCTCACAGTCTACACAGGTCTTCTAGAAGAATTCAGTCTCTTACAAACGCTCTTGTCACCATTCGAAGTTTTCTCGGGCCAGATCCAGCCACATTTTTCAAACATGCCTTCCCACGCCTCATCGTCCTCCTCCTCCTCTCGCCACTCCCACAGCAGTAGCTCCCGCAAGCACGATGTCTATCTCGGCGGTGACGGCCACAGTGGGAGCTCCTCGCGCCGGTCCACCAAATACGTCCAGGAGAAGAAGTGGTTCTGCGCGTGGTGTCACTTCGGCCCATTGGACTGGACTTACGACACCCACTGCGTCGAATGCGGGCGGCCCCGCGATCAGTACTGCCGCGTCGAGTACCAGACACGCAGGGTCCGGGTCACCTAGTTGTGAGGCCTAGTCCGCAACGGCGCCGCAGAAGGTCAAACGGCCTGAACTCTTTCGAATCAACGTCTTCGGTTTTTACTACTGGATTTTGTACCACCTATCACCAGACGGGAGCTGGTGAACTTTTGTTCACGGCATGGAGGTCCATTGGGAGACTCGTCTTGACAAACGTGATGGTCTGTCGAGGATGGTAAGTTCCTACTTCCTTCAAATAGAGGCCCTGCGGATTGGAGCTGACATGAATATCAGGTCGTCGAAAGCTCACACTCCGAGAGCAGTCATCCCCCTCCGCGGCACGACATCCTTCCATCCGACTCTCCTCGCCTCTCCTCTGCGACAAATCTATAAGCGGCTCCTTGCCGAGAGCAAAAGAAGAGCATGGCGTTGGGAGTTCACTCAAATTGATACCACCCTGTATTCTATAATGGCACGTGCAACGAAGGGAACTGGCATTCTTTGATGTTTTACGGTAGTCGTCTAAATAAACTCATGCACCAACATGCTGCTTCAGGCCCATGATTGTGACCTGTCCGTTGTTTGGCCGGCCACCTGGGGCAAATACCTTGCAGTTTCATTTACCCCGTGGTTTTATCCCCGGAATTTTGCCACGATGTTTCACGGCCAGTGATCAAAGTCATGTCTCCGATGCTTACCACATGCAGATGGATTTGCCTGAACCCCTCCACTCCAGTCCCCCCCTCCATCACAAAATATTTCAGCATGAATCTGCAGATCCACACCCTCCCACATCGCATTCAATCTAGATCGGATGTGACAACAAAGTTCCGTGTGAGAGAACAAAAGTTTTATGCAGTTTTGCTTTCTATAACAGAGCCCTCGGTTTCCATCCCGTCTATGCCATAGTGATCTCGTTCTCGCACCAATACCACTGCTTACCCTTCCAACCAAGCTGCACCTACCCCGCGGACAACCCAGAACCCTGCGACGTGCAGCAGCTGACCTCGACAGCTGTCGTCATTGACCACGGCATTACGATCAGGCAATTGGTGTTGCGGCTCCGTATGTGGGCCGGGAAAAAGGGAGCTGACAACACCCCCAGCCTGGTCCTTACGGCAAAGGGGCGCCCGTTGGACCTCAACGGGCGCCGTCTCATGAGGCCTCCCCGCCGTGCGATCGCAGCTTGGCTCCCCTGGGGCTCCCTGGGGTACATACTGTCCTTGATCACAGGTGGCACCGGCAACCAGGAAGTACGGCGGTGATGGCTTGTGCCTGTGTGCCCCGAGGCCCAAGCAACAACAGCAACACCAGGCAGCCTTTCGGCCCCGAGTAGAGCGGGCCCAGAATGGATCAGGGGGCGGAGTGGCCAAGCACGGAGAGCGGCTTCACTACACTTGAAAATTTTTCTCTTGTTTCGTTTTGCCTGTCTTGCCAGGCGGGCTGGGAAGGGGATGGAAGTGGAAAGGGGCACAGAGTGACCCCGGGGAAGGATGCCTAGCTGCCTGGTGATGATGGGGGCCGCCAACGCACGAAACGAGGCAACAACACGCTAACGGGCTGGGAAATATAGTTATACACTCAACAAAAAGAGCGAGTGCCTAATCAGCCCGTCGTTGTGCCTTTCAACCTCCCGAGCAGCCTGAGGCGCGGCGAGCTATGACGCAGTAAGGCCAGTCACACTTACACACGACACGAGCATCGGGGAGACGAAGAAAAACACGCACGGGGCGGCCTAACGGCGATCGGCACTGCAGCCTGCCTGGGGAGAAAAAAAGCAAAAGACCAGCAGGGGAAACAAGTCCCTGCACGAACGCATGTTCGGAGACGGCGAGGGGCGCAATGATTGGCTTGAGAACGCCTTGTCGCCCGTCTACGCTGTTTTGTGTGGACTGCTGCTGCTGCTGCTGCTGCCGTCAGCCAGGAAGGTGAGGGAAAAAGCAAAAGCTGAGTGAGGTTCGTGTTGCGGGTCCTGGGCTGCAGTCGAGGCAGGGGTTTTCGGCTGACAGGTAG
>JACBFG010000026.1:2304640-2365463 GCA_013435955.1 Diaporthe sp. HANT25 | reverse complement strand
TTTTGCCGGGGGGGGGGGGGATCCAGGGGCTCATTGGACCAACTGGAAGTGCTTGCAGGCGTCTCCATCTCCGCCGGTCCTTAATGGTCCACAGGTGGTTGATTTGCCTCTTTTACGGCCGAAACAGAGCATCTGGGAATGTTTCCAAACACTCTCCTCCGTGAGTGATTGCAATTGGCACCGACCTTGTTGCAATGACCAACCAAATGGTCTGTACTACCAACAACATTGGCCAATGGATCAATTCCTCTGCCGAGACTCCGAATTCGGGCTTGACGGAGGCTGACTTATGTGCCACCTCCCCAACGCCGTCCGCTAACAACTAACCCGACCTAGCTTTGCCTGCAACGGCCCATGTCACTCACACTTATTGCACTTGATGGCCAACTTACAGACCTGGGAATGCAGAGCGATCATAACTCACCAATACGAAAAATACATCGAGAATACCATGGGTAAAAATACTGTATTTGAACCAGTACGAACAATCGGACTAATTGAATTCTGGCACGAGAGTCACCAAGATGTTGAAGTCTTGAGCCTCGGGAACTTTGAGCACAAAATCACTTTTTCCTCCTTTATCCCAACGAGCGGGAGCCAAATGTTCGAAGGTCCTTCTCCAAGCACCCTGCAGGTTGTCACAGATCAATCTCACTGGCCGGCCGGGCGAGGTTTGCTCGCCAGTGATGCTTGTTGACCGGATCTTTCTGGTAGAGGTTAAGCTCGAAGAACTTGTTGTGGCTGTCACACTTATAGTTCTTGTAACTGTATCATCCCACGGGTCAGTCTCTGGTCATGCTGTCAAAGCACGGATGGGACGCCACGCACGAGTTCAACTTCTGGAAATTGGCCTGGATGAGATCATTCTCAGAGACCTCAATGAACTTGTCGGGCTCGGTACGCACAAAGTACCGCTTACTCTCAAGTGGCCCAAAGTTGACCTGGCGGACCAGCTGTACGACGAACTCGGGTGCCATTTCAACAAGGTCAACACTCCCTGTGGGTGGCGCAGCCTCAGGGTTGGATTTGGTCCAATTCATGAACTGAACGAACTTGGATTCATGGGAGAGCCCCTGGGGGCGGTAGGGCTTGATGGAGTCACAGCAGAAAAGAGAAGGCATGATGAGGACACTGACGCAGTGTTTAGGCTTGAAAGAATGGGTGCGAATATCATCTCTTGCCTGATGATGAGAAGAAATTTGAATTCAGATGAGAGAGGCTTACCAGGGTTCTTATACACATCAAGGGCGCTCAGCAAAGGGGTGTTTCTCTGGCCAAGTGATAGCACCCAAGTCTGTTCTTCTCGATCTGGGCTCCCGTTGACTGAAACATCTCTCCATCGAATCATGAATATTATTGGGCCACACAGGGATTTGACGTTTCTCGTCAAACCAGAGTTCTGTGAAGAATGATGGCAGCATGGGCCTCAAGCATGATATGCACACGCGCTAGCCATTTGAGTGGCTGGATTTGAGAACCTGCAGAATTTTGAGTCCTTCCATCGGGTACGGCCAATTAGCATCAACTACCCAGATATCGAGCTAGTGAAGCTTGTCTTATACACGAGGACAATTTGATCCGAGAACACTGGATATAAATGTTTGAAATGGCAGCATCCTGATCTTGTCGATTTTCTTTCCTTTTCTCTCTTCCTCCACGGTCGGCCCCGGTGGCGCAATCGTGTCATTCGTTTACGCTCTCACCGACCGTCTTTCGTTTCGTTTCTTCCTTTCTCCTTTGGCCAGTGTCCTTGCATTCTCTCCAACTCTCCAGCAGAGTCACACTTCAAGCATAATCCCGTACTAGGGAGCTCCAATCTCTAGTCAAGACCAAACAGGGTTAACTGAACTCGAAGGCGGACATCCTTATCACCATCTTAGCTTTGCTCCTCCCTACGAGTTCGTCAATCCTGCCTGGCTACAAGTCGGGCACCAAGAGCCCCCAGGTCAAGATGCCGGGGCTTCGTCGTCAAATGCTACCGTACCTGCTGGACAGGGTGGTGGAGTGCAAGCAGACAATGCGCGGCCAAATTCAAACCAAGTTGATCAGCAAGAGTCAATTATTCCTCAGTCATTACCAACTCCATATTATCCACAGAATAACGCCGGCCACGACTTCATCGCTGCTCACGCGGTTGAGCCTGGGGTCTCAAACTCGGCAACGCAGGCACCTGCAGCAGACAACGCACGCCAATGCCCACACTGCCCCTTTGTCGCGACGGGAAGGTCACGGCTGGAGTATGTCACTCCCGTTCTAGCTTTCTTGCCCACTCAGCTGACGTGTCTCCTTTAGCAAGCACATCAAGACGCACCAAGAGCCAACTAAATGCCCAGTCCCGTCCTGTGGACAGTATTGCAAGGACATCACAAAGCACTGCAAAGACAAGCACCCTGGGTCTACTCCACGAACATTGCGGTTCTGCCCACATCCGTACTGCAAGCACGCCTGGGGGCGGGGCAATGGTACGACCAGGTTGAGCAACTTGAAGAGACATATCAATGATAAACATGATGGGGTTGGCTTGGACAATATTATTTCTGTCGAAGAAGGCCCAGGTAGACCGATTTGAGCAGCTGATAATCGAATGAGTCGCTATGCCAACGCTTATTTCCTCGTGCACTTTTTATGATAGTTTGAACGTCCCAAACGGGTTTCTAGATCCCTGTTCATGTGCGGTTCTCGAGATGTCGCTTTTCGCTGCTGCTTGATCTCGACCAGTTCGACGAAAAAGAAAGCAGAAAATAAACGTGGGATAGTAGAAAAAATGGCCCAGGTTGAATCGCCGGACTTGAATAGTGTCGTCTTCACGAGCCGGTCACAAGAGTCGGGGTTGGGCGTCGGCTCCGGCCGATCAGCGGCGGTGTCGGGGTTGGCGCCCCCGAAAGAAGCCGAGACGACCTCGGGAGTGTAACACAGCGGAGCCAAGTCAACACCATTATCTGTTCTGCATACGGGCGTCTTGAGTGGCGTTTTTTGGACTCGCTTGATTTGTTAATCGAAGACTGCAGACGCCCGTATCCGAAGTTCCGCGCACCTCTCGCCCGCCCGTCTGCTGTGCTGGTTGAAAACGTGGCCCATCGGCGTTGGAATTCGCTCACACTCACACCCGCTACACCCGCACCTTCACATGCGACTACTGCACTTGGCTCGTTCTGTCCACAGCCACTTTTGCCCATTGTGCCGGTCCGGAAAAGACACCTTTTTAAGCCCTGAAAATCCGTAGGACTTTGACACCAACCCAACACCCACCAAATACAGCCGAGTCCAGCTAGCGAAGAGGTGAGAAAATGGCCACACCCACCACGCCACTTCCCGCGCCTCCCTTCGTGGAAGTCCCGGGTTTGCCCAACTTTCGTGACTGCGGCGGCTATCCGGTCACGGACTCCACGACGGCCAGCAACGGTGTCAATGGCGACAGCAAGACGCAGAAGATCATCCGCCGCGGCATCCTCTTCCGCTCCAGCGAGCCCTCGATGCTGACCGAGGACGGCGTCGCCATCCTGCGTGACACGCTGGGCATTACGCACGTCTTCGACCTGCGGTCCAAGCCCGAGATCGAGCGCGACGCCAAGCTCGACGGAAGGCAGCCGAGGGAGTGGAATGGGGCGCGGAGGATTTTTGCGCCAGTGTTCCTGGATGAGGACTACAGCCCCGAGGCTGTCGCGAAGCGATATGCGCACTTCTCGAGCGCGGAGGGTGAGGTGAGTTGACCGGGGGTTTACCGCATTTTTTTTTAACTCATCGTCATGTTTGCCTTTAACTTGTACTCTATCTGGACCATCGTGGCTGCTGTCGCACGTGCAGCTTCATCTGTTTCGGGATTGGGCTGCTCGGGATGAGATCCCATGCAAGCGCCTCGATGTGGACGTCCGCCCTCGAACTCCAAGCCCGATTTCAACCACCTCAAGCCTCGCCGCACCTGAATAGCACTTCGACGCCTTATTTCTTACTTCCCACGCGCCCTCCCCTCACAGAATGGCAGCACCCGGGTCCGCCACCACGCCGAGACAGGGCTAACGAGACCAAAACAGGGCTTCGTCCACGTCTACGACCGCATCCTCAAGAGCGGCACCGACCCCAAAGGCGCGCAGCCCTTCGCCTCCGTGCTGCGGCACCTCGCCTCGCCATCGCACGCCCCGACGCCGATCCTGGCGCACTGCACGGCCGGCAAGGACAGGACGGGCGTGCTGTGCGCCCTGGTGCTATCGCTGTGCGGCGTGCCCGACGACGCCGTCGCGCACGAGTACTCGCTGACGGATCTGGGCCTGGGCCACCGTCGCGACGAGTTTGTGGGGAACCTGACGCGCTCGGGTCCGCTCAAGGACAACCGCGCCGCCGCCGAGCGCATGGTCAGCTCACGGCCCGAGGCTATGCTGGGCACGCTGGCGCTTATCCGTCGGGACTATGGGGGCGTCGAGGAGTTTGTCAAGGGAAGGTGCGGGTTGTCTGATGAGGAGATCGAGGGGATCAGGAGGAATCTGGTTGTCGAGGTCGGTGATGACCAGCAGCTGGTCGACTGGGAGGAGCATCGGAAGCTGCTCTCGTGACATGATGTGCGAACGGCAGGTTGGGTCACGATGGATTCAGAAGACGATTCTGTCTTGTATTTGGGGAGGTTTGCTTTCTCGGAAACCAAGCCCGCATTGCGATGGAGTTTCGACACGTCCTAAGCAGTCTGCAATATACACGTCCTGCAGCATCTGCCATCGGGCTGATATAATATGTTGTACAGTTGTTGTTCCCACCATGATCATCTAGTCGATCTTGGTGGGGATCTTGACCTGGTTCTTCTTCCGGTCCTCGAACGGAATGCCGTACCTCCAGCCAACGCCACCTCTGGCCCGGCCATCTTTGCCGACATCATCAGCACTGATGGACTTGATCCGGAAGTCGAACCGCCCTGTTGTGACCGTAGTAGTGTTCTTCTTCTCATTTTCCGCCATCGAGAGGATCTTCAAGTCCCTGTCGTCCTCGGACTTCTTGGCTTCCTTCTTGAACTGATCCCAACTCTCCTTCTCCTTCATGCCGTCCTTCACCCTCCTTTCCATTTCCACGAGCTCGCGGTGAGGCACGCGCTCGTCGGGCGACAGCATGGTGTGGTGGAAGGCCTTTGCCGCATCCTCGCGCGTGAATTGTCGCGATTCTGACGTCGGCACAAAGAGCTGCTGCATCGTGTAGCCGTGCACGTGAATCTCATTGATCGGCTCAAGGGCCTGTATTGGCCTGTCTTCGGGGTAGCTGTGTGTGGGTACCATATCGAGGACGGCCTTGGAGTAGACCTTTGCCAGTTTCACGCCCTGTGATCGAGCAGAATGACGTTAGCAATTGTGTCAAGTCACTCGCTGGTGATCAGGAAAAGAGGGTGTTGAGTTCCTATCAGAGAGGCTCGCAAAGCTTTTTTTGTAACCATGTGTTTTATGAGCTGTCTTCAAGACTAATCGAATTTTTTGGTGTATCATCACAGAAACGGGGACAGATGGGAGGTGTGGTTTTTGTACGGAAATCAGTGTGCTGCGACGTACCTTTGCTTCCCAGTCCTTTTCCACCTCTTTCATCCTCACCACAGCGGCGACCCTCTTCTGGTCAACGCCCAACTCGGCCGAAACGGCCTTGACGCCCTCCCACTTCACCATGACCTTGTTCCAGATCAATTCACGCGCCTCCTCGGACAGTACTGGCTGGCTGATGAACGCCGGGTTGGAAGGAAATGGCCGCAGCGGGCCGCCGCCAGTGTTCTTTGCAAGGTATTGTGGCTGACCAGGTCTGTGGGTCTTGAGGTCCTTGCCCTGCTTCTTAAACCAATCTTGCATGCGCTGCTTCAAGACGGGCGCATTCCGCCGTTGGCGATTTGTGCTGGAGGAGAAGGGTCTGCATGATGACGGAAGAGACAGGAACTGGGAAGAGAGGAGCGCGAGCTCAAGTGGCGATGCCGAGGCGACCGCGATTGAGCTGCCGGAGCTGCCGCCGGAGAAGCTTGAAAGCTCTGCGCAGCAGGCCTGCAGCGATTGGGACGGTAGCCGTGGAGGCATTGTCGGAGGTGATGAAGAAGAGAAAAGAACAAGGGCAATGATATTATCGAAGTAGTATCAATTGAGGTATCGCTTTCATTATGGTCGTACACGTGAGGTCTGTGTTTTTGGTGTGTTGGGGCGGGCCCAAAGACTGGAACAGGTTGGGGGGAGCCACGCGATCATGAAGCTGAGGAGGAGCTCCGGCGAAGGAGACGAGAGCTTGCAAATTTTCAAACGGTCGGTGACGGTTGATCCGGGGCCGGACGGGACGGGGGGGAGGGTTCTCCGAAGTCAGGGTTGGGGTTCTGACGCGTTGACGATGAATGCGTGGAGTTCTACCGAGGTGACGGCCAGGTCCGAATACACTTGAAGGTGCGCAGCCCACACTTGTTGAAGTCCAAGGCGAAATGTGACCAGCCTTGATTATTCTTTAGTCAAATTTGAGAGCATGTGAACTGGTTTCTTTTTCCCAATTTGCCCGTGGAGCTCTGGTCCTGAGCTCTCTCTCCCTTTTCACCCTTTCACCCCCTTCCGACCAGAGGGGGCAACCGTGTTCCTCTGACGTGTTGTGTCCAGCCCACGATCAGATCTCGTCCTGTTCACTTTTCGAGCCGCTCCCTTCTCCTACCGGCTCAACATTCACGCCCACCGATTCCTCACCCGAGGTCCACAGCTGAAGCTTCTCGGACTTGTCTTGAACGTACGCCCAGTCACTCTCATCCCACGAGCCCTGCATGTAAGCCGTCGATATGCCCCCGACGGTTACTCCCAGGACCAAGCAGTGATGGTTGGCACCGCTCGACACTGCCTTTCCATTTGGATTTGGGCCACTCTCTCCTGCGCCGCGTCGCTGTCGCAGCGCCGATGCGATCCTGCATAGACTATTGGCCGCAGTCGTACTCCCCAGTGCCAGCTGGGCCGTCCATTTCAGTTTCGTCGGGATCCGGTCGTTTGGATAGTGTGTACGCTCATAACGCTCATATATGGGCACTCCGAAGACCAGAATTGCGAATACGGCATATGGCAGATTCATGTTGTCTGTGGTGTGCGTCGACTGGGCTCCTAGAGAGTGAGGGCTGTGGTAGCGTCTGGGCTCAGTGACAGCTATGTCGTCTGCGTCGTTTGCACATCCAAGAGGACAAAGTTGAAATGGCACAACTTGCCAGCCTGTTGCTGTCGTACTTGTATCAAGGAAACCACAGGCGGATCTTCATGAGAACTCCTTGCCTGCGTCTGTTGCATCCCCAGTGTTTCAGGTTCCGAGCACAGCACCACCACCACCGACCACACGTCGTTGCACCTTGGCAGGTCTCTTGGCGAAACGTTGCCAAACTTGCGAGGTGCCAGATGTCGCTCGCTATTTGTTCACACATCAAGCTCGAACGGGACCGTAAGGCAAGACATTATCGGGTACGCTTCCATTGACACGTCGCACAGAGTGGCACGTCTCCCGTCGGTGGGCTTGCCGGCCACATCTGCTTGATGTGCAAAGATCGGCATCTCACGCCCACGCATGGCACAGACGACGAATCGGTAACTGTCCTTGTCAGCCCGTTAGACCCAAATCAAAAGATGCAAGCGCTTGTGGGGCCAATATGACAAGAGTTCATCACAATGCGTTACACTACATGAATTGTTTGCAGGGCCTGCCATTCGGGATGAACCGAGTGCTGCACGTGTTCGCCAAGAAGAAGCGGCGATTTGCTGCAGCCGCCGTGGCCATCCGCAGTCAGATGGGGATTCCGGCATCCCGACCGTCCTGCTGGGTCCCGGCCGACGCAGGGTCTCGCCGGAAGCCGACATGACTGCTTCCTGCCTCACCCTGCTTATCCAGACCTTCTGGATTCAATCGAAGATACGTCCGTGAGCCACTAAGTTGTTATCGGGATCAGCGATGTCCAGGTGTCGAATGTGTAAGACTGCTTACACACCAGCATAGCGATCGGGCAAATGGTAATCATGCGCCGGCTTAGATCAAGATTGTTCCACCGAGTTTCTGGAACGTCCTAGCCCTATCTTGAGCGACGGCCGTCGCCTGTCACAGAGGACGGGCACGGGGGCAACGCGGCGGTTGCCGTTCTACCACCAGTAAGTGACCAGGCTGCCAGGCTGCCAAACCCGAGGTGATCAAACCCAAGCTATGCACGCCGGGACAAGGCCCTGGGCGTTGGGGTTGGGGGGTAGCAATAGCCACCGAACAGCGGCCGCTCTAAATGGACGGCAGCTGTTTGGCCACTTATCGTCGCCAGCAACACGGAAGGATCCAGGCCCTCGAGCGTTCCGAAAAACTCTAGTCCTGGCAGCACCCACTTCGCCAAGACAGATAAGAGGTCGCTAATCCCCTCTGAGGACCAAAGCCCTTTGATGGCCGTTACTAAATAAGCGTGTCAATCCAGGATAGCCTTCAATACGCTGGGCAAGGGAGATAAGGTCGGACATGGCGTCGATTGCCAAGCTCGAGGCTCATTGGAGCCGGTACTGATTGGGAAAGTGACCGTCAACCGGCTGCAGCACCTCGGCGAAATACAAAATCTCGAGGGGTGCCGGATGGACCCTTTGTCTTGGTGAGAGGAGCATTCTCAAGGTTGCTTGGTACAATTCGACCTGGCCTGCTTCTGTTTCCTGGCCATCAAGTCTCGTGCCGTTGGAAGGAACGAACGATCGTACAAGAAGGGAGAAAAAAAATCGCATACCTTGGCGATTCGTTCGACACGCCACTACTCCACCAGTGTCCGCCACTGTCCCACAGGCTGCGACCGGCACCCGTGAAGAATTTGCCCAGATCTGCTCGCGTGAGCATTTCATACGGTTCAAAGTCAACACCAAACGGTCGCAATGGCTTGGGCACAGAGCATCAACGAGAAGGTCGCTAAGAGCGCCGTCGGGCGCTGGTTCCGGCTCGATGGCAGCGGCCACAAGAAGACTCGCCGCGGGTCCAACTTCCTTACAGAGATCCGCGCCGGGCTGGCTACCTTCTTCGCCATGGCATATATCATCGCCGTCAACTCGAGCATCGTCGCAGATACCGGAGGCACGTGCATCTGCAATGGCGGCGCTGACGACCCGATATGTGAGAACAACACCGAGTACGCCCTGTGCTCGAACGAGATCAAGCGCGACCTGATCACCGCCACGGCTGCGATTTCGTGCATAGCCTCCTTCTGCATGGGATTGTTCGCCAACTTGTGAGTCATCTACACCTGATACCATGCATAATTACTTGTCTGACATCAAGCAGGCCCGTTGGTCTTGCTCCCGGTATGGGTTTGAATGCCTACTTTGCCTACACTGTTGTTGGATTCCACGGCACCGGCACCGTGCCATATCAGGTCGCTGTCACAGCCATCTTCGTTGAAGGCTGGATTTTCTTCGCCCTTGCACTTTTTGGCATGCGCCAGTGGCTCGCGAGAGCCATTCCGCGCTCCATCAAGCTGGCCACGTCTGTCGGTATCGGCCTGTTCCTCACCCTCATCGGCCTGACGTACTCCGAGGGTATCGGCCTCATTGTCGGCGCAACGTCTACTCCTACCGAGCTTGCCGGCTGTATCGATGGTGTCCGTGACCCGGATACCGGGCTGTGTCCAGGAAGCCAGAAGATGAGGTCGCCCATGATGTGGATCGGCATCTTCTGCGGCGGAATTCTGACAAGTCTGTTGTTGATCTACCGCGTCAAGGGTGCGATTCTGTACGGCATCATCCTGGTATCCATCATCTCCTGGCCACGTACCACTCCGGTTACGTATTTCCCCTACACAGACGTTGGAAACGACAATTTCGATTTCTTCAAGAAGGTTGTGGACTTCCATGAGATTTCCAGGGTTCTTAACGTGCAGGAGTGGAGCATCGGACAGTATGGTGGACAGTTCGGCCTGGCCCTCATCACATTCCTCTACGTCGACATCCTCGACTGCACCGGTACCCTGTACTCTATGGCGCAGTACGCCGACCTGATCGACCCCGTCACACAGGATTTTGAGGGCTCCACCATTGCTTACATGGTCGACTCGGTCGCCATCTCGATTGGCGCGCTCCTCGGCACGCCGCCCGTGACCGCCTTCGTGGAGTCAGGTGCTGGAATCGGAGAAGGCGGCAAGACCGGCCTGACGGCCATGGTGACGGGCATCTGCTTCTTCATCTCCATCTTCTTCGCTCCCATCTTCGCCTCCATCCCTCCGTGGGCCACAGGCTGCGTGTTGGTTCTCGTCGGCTCGATGATGGCGTCGTCCGTCACGGAGATCAACTGGCGCTACCCCGGCGACAGCATTCCGGCCTTTGTCACCATTGCCCTGATGCCCTTCACCTACTCCATCGCCGACGGCCTTATCGCCGGCGTGTGCACGTACATCGTACTGAACACCACGGTCTGGGTGCTTGAGAAGGTCAGCGGCGGGCGCATTGTTCCCCCGAACAAGGATGAGAAGGAGCCTTGGACCTATAAGATCCCTGGTGGTGTGCTGCCGCCCTGGATGAGACGCCTGGCCAAGGGTAACTACAAGACCTTCTGGAGGGAGGACGACAGAGACGAGTTCGTTGGCCGCGGCCAAGACAGCCAGCGAACGAGCGGGAGCCTCGGGGAGCCGGAAGAGAAGACTGTCGGTGCCACGGCTGCGTCGAAACCGGTCAAGGAGGGCGGGGAAGAGAAGATCCAATGAGTGGACAAGATTTCGTATCACATGTCTTAGAATGGGCTGCATATCTAGGGGTGTTTGTGATATCCACTCCAGTATGGTCGGACTTATAAGCCACCATCGGAAGTCTCGTCTGCGGCTATATTATAGACTGAGAGAGATTGGATAAAAAGTAATAAGAATAGAAGAAGAATTCTGCATACCTAAAAAGTGCGTGGCTTCGTGAAACAAAACGCAGCAAAGGGTCTTGATGTTCTACCGTCAATCAGTGATTCACTCTCCCACTCAAGCACCGCCCTCCATCGAGCCATGATCTGATGCTTTGTCCCTTCTCTCTACAACTGCTGAAGCCCATATCAATAAGCTCAAATATATGCATCCTAGGCGGATCAGAGCATTCCCAAGGAGAAGCTGTTACCAACTCCCTACAACCCAAGGAGACCCTACCTATAGTAATGTGCACAGATATCGGCCCCAGGCCTGAATGAGGTTGAATGAGCACCTTATGGACCCAAAGGATACAAGCTCTAATTAGGACACAACTCCGAAAGCAGGCACATATTCGGACATCAAAGACCAACAGTGCAGGGAATATTTGACCATTCTAGCTAATCCATTTTAGTAACGCACAGGCCAAAGCAGAGTTCATATACTGAAAACGACAATTTGAAGAGTCTATCCAAAACTATCATTTCGTCCTAAAGATACCAAGGAACTTTCCCCCGTTCTTTTCTTTTGTGTGATTTCCGGCAAGATTATTCTTGTGCCCATGGCCTGAGGGACCAGGATACGCGTGGTAGCCGTTATCTTTCGTGTAATTTCTTCCACCATAGTTGTATTCTGATGCGCTGTATGATCCATATCCATCGCCGACGTAGGTTGTCGGGGGCATCTGGCGAGGGCGCCCCTGCCCTCGATCGCGATTCTGTGCGTTCGCGGCTACTCCCGTCGAGCCTCCGTACTGGGAGGCCAAGCTTTGACTTGGTTGTTTTACTATCCTTCTGCCGGGACCCTTAGTGTCACCACGGCCGGGGAGAGTAATGTATGTGTGGATGACAGTTGAGTTGGTGTCGTCGGAGTAAGTCGAACTCGCCGTCGTGTAGGTGTTGGTGTGAGGATTGACGTGAAGATGTGGGACTTGGCCCCTGCCTGTACTCCGATCATCTGGAATATAATGGCCGCTGGCTTGTTGGTGCCTGTATCGGTTCGCTTCAGCAGATGGGTGTTGATTGCCCATTCTTTCGACATAAGATGCATTGCTTCCCGGACCTTGCGGGATTCGTTTTCTGGGTCTATTGCGCTTCGCCATTTCCACCATCCGTCGATGGTATGCTTGGACGTAAGAGGGAAAGACATCGGGCTGTATGTTCTCCAAGGCGCCGGACGGCCCTCCGATACTATTTCGGTACGAAAAGAGTAGGAATCCCAGCAGAGCTCGACGGAACTTTCGGTTATCGGTGACTTCGGTAATATATGCGTAAGAAACACGGTCATTGAGCCCCACACCTCGACATGGCGGAAGAACCAGAAGAACGAGAGAATTCCAGTCGAAGAGTGCCACAAAACGAGCCCCAAACCTGTCCTGATAGTGCACTGCTTGCTGTAATAAGAAACGAGTATCCTCCGCACCGCGGACGTCCCGCTTGAATCTTTGCTCCGCGTTCGCCATCCAAGCGGCGAACATTTTAGGATCTTTGGGAACTCCACGCTCGAAGTCGTCGCGTGCGCAGCGTTTCGAGACTGCTCCTGGCTTCTTGTATTCCAGGATGGCATATGCTCGCCCGTTGCGAAAGTAGCCCATATCAGCGCGCGATGTTGTTCCCAGCGTCACTTCGCTTCGTACATCGCAAGATCTGGAGTGATTTTGAGCTGCATGCAGAGCGAGGTGGACTGGGTTATTAAGGTAGATCGCTGACCCATACACTACATCGCCCTCGGATTCCATTCTCATGTTTGACTCCCAAGGCGCCAGACGCGTATTCTTCTGATTCAGACGTGATTTGTGTTGGTCGAGTGCAGCATCTGCGATAGATAGCCACTTCGATTCCGGTGTTTTGAGAAGAAAGTTTGGGGGTGCATACGACTTCGTGGCGGTGGAAGGCGCCGAGACATGGACGTTTCCATCTGTACTTCCAAAAACCTTCCGCCCAGACCCTACATGATCTGGATCCACCGCCGCTCGGAATGACTCGTAGATGGTTGGCATATCGCTTTTCGGTCAGCGTGAGTTCTGACGCCGCGGTTGACCTTTTGACCGCCGGATTTAGCTGAGTAATGAATATCGTGATTTTCATGAACAGACAGAATCTACCGGTCCTTCGCGGATATTCGGACACTGAAGTATTGTTTGATTTGATAGAGAAGGAACAAACTTACCTTTGCGGTCAACACTGCTGATCTGGGGAGGTTTGGCTGACACGAGAATGAAGGACCCAAGATGCCGCGCACATATGTCGAAATCTCAGATTATGCGAATGAAGAGACTTTTTCAGAGTAATCCGCGCTGATATGAGCGTAATGGGATATCGGTCAGAAGATACCCCTCCGTCAACATTGGCAGATAATACTGTCTTTGCCTTAGCCCACGTAGCACGGTCAAGCCTTGCAAAACTACTGATTATCGCTCTGGCATCAGTGACGGACCTGTGTGCAAAACTCTATTTCAGATCTACGACCAGCATAGTTGGCAAGTGATCAGATAATCTTTCAAAACGCTCATTGCAGCCTCTTTCTATTTGGCTTTGATGGCAAGACTGGTCGAGAAACAGCCCGCACCGCTCGAGTAGACCAACAGCCGCAGATCAAAATAGAAGAATCTCATACCGGTCTACGGCCAACGTCGTCGCATGAGCTGGAGATGACCAAAGTTGAGGTGGTCTTCGGGGCGGTCACAATTGGAAACCCGTGCCGTGGCTGGCCTGGCGGCCGAGTAGCATGGTAAGTTGCCCGGCCCACATCTGGTCCACCCCCTGATTCGGTCCACCTTTTCTACCAAAACACCCCTTTTTCAGAACACTATATTAAATCCAAATAAAATACAAATATAATAAAAATAATATCATATATAAAGAAATACTCATATTATAGAATAAAAATATAAACTAAAATTATTTTTAAATTTAATATTTTTAAAAGAATTTTAAAAAGTATATTTCTAGAAATTACTAATAAATTCTTTTATATTTTATAAGAGAAATAAGACCTTTAATTATCTCTATATATAAATTATATGTATTTAAGATAAATTTATTATATAAATATAATATTTATAATAAGTATTTTTTAAATTAAATATAAATTCTAAATATAGTATATAATAAATAAACTTAAATATTTAAATATTAAGTATCTCTTATATTATATTAGTAATCCTTAACATTTTAGAAGTTTTAGATTTAAGGTATTATTACTAGCTATATACTCTAGTAGAATTTAAGATAAATATATTTATATTAACTTTCATTAATTAAGTTAATGTATATAAAATTTTAGTCTTGTAGAATTTTAGTAGATTTAGTTATAGTGTTCTGAAAAAGGGGTGTTTTAGTGAAAAAGGTGGACTAAATCAGGGGGTGGACCAGATGTGGGCCGGGCAACTTACCTCGTTCCTCAAAAAGCCATATTCCAATTGAACTTGCCCACACCGCAGAGCAATTAAGGCAACCAACTTGGTTGGCACATCATTCTGTAGACGGTTTTTAGGTGCCATAGAAGAGCTAGGCTCGTGCTCTTAGTAAGATGAAGTGTCCTGAATTGATTTTCAGCAGGCTCGTACATAGAGGTATTCTAGCCGACAGGCTTGGGGCCGGATAATTGGCCGCCTTCACCTACACAGGCGAAACACCTGGGGCGGTCAGCTTACGCCCAGAGATGTTTTGACGCAAGACGGGCGGATATACTGTCAATTAACAAGGTCTGCAGGGCCCTCCTAGACCGGACTAGGTCGGTGACGGCCGTTCATCGTGGCGATGCTATTTTGGGCTTCCCACACCTCAATCAATTGCACCAACATGCTTGCTTAAGCTGTTGGTGCCAGCGCTTCGTGTTTCACAGCATGAAGTAATTCGTGCCGTCCATTGGATAGAAATGATCAAAAGATGGCACGTTATGCGACCGAGGCCCGGGCTTGGTACCGCCACATGCTTCAGAAAGTCAAAGGCTGAAAAGTTCAGCCGCAATACGCCTGGCGCTTCATCCTGGCCAGCCATACCTCGACCTGACTCCATACTTCTGGTGTAGAGTCGGATGTAGATATCACACAAAAGTCGGATCGAGCTGAGGACTTAACGCCGGATGCCTTCAAAGTGCAACGGCCTCATGGCACAGGAACAAGACTGGAATTCGATGAAGGAATTTGCATTTGATTCAAATCTGGTAATTAATATCTAAGACGTCGCCGACTTTATCAGTCCAAGGTCACGGGGGCCCAGGACTCGTGATGCTGTGTGAACGCCGACTGCAGTCGCCCCGATGATTCCCAACCAGACCAATAAACACCTTGCGAAAATTCCCTTGGCAACTTTCTCAGCTTCCTCAGCGTCGTTCAGACGTGGGAATGGCTCCATTGGCACTGGTTTGTCCAGAAACTCGCAAAGCGGCTGCCAACCCTCCTTGAGGTTCATCACCAAAAGCCGCTCAGGTGGGACGACTCGCCTGACCATCTCGTTATGAACTTCAATGAGATCTAGTCCAAGGATAAATCGTTAGCCACTATCGGAAAATTTGCCCAGGGGTTAAATGAAACGAACCTGGACTTAGGGGAGTCCCTGGCCCTCGGGCCTTCCCCATCTCCCGCAGCGCAATCCTCTGCCAGTGAGCGGCGATGCTGGGGAACCATCGCAGCCCAGGCATAGGGGCCGTGAGGATCGGCAAGTACCAGGGGAACGCGTACTTCAGATTGCCACCGATGCTCGTCCACCACCTCTCCGGGTCCCGCGTGACAAGCACCACCTTCGCTTCCGGGTACAGTTCGACGAGCTCGGGGATGAAGTCAAAGTTGGGCGTGTCCGTCACTCCGACGAAGCCGGTTGTCAATTCCCTGAGTAGCTTCATTGTTTTCTCCTTGTCTCCAGCCTCTCTTGCCTCGTACGCGCGGACCCATTTCTTTGCGAATGCTGCACCTCGTCAGTTGCGTCTGCTATATCGAGGCACTCAAATCCAGCTGAATTCACCGTCTTCGCGCCATAATATATGCGTCCCACCATGCATCACAGGCCCCTGGAGTACCTTCTCCAGCGCCAGCTGCATCGATGTCGTTCCCGTCCTCGAGTAACCGGCGCCGATGACCTGAAGCTGCGTGGCGGCATCGCTTGGCTTGGAAGGAACGCCGCCCATCTTGTCGGTTTGCAAGGTACCTCTGCCTGGAAAATAAGTTGAAAATGGTTGAATTTCAGTGGCTGTGAAACAAACGAGGAGTGATATAATGATTTAATCAAAGCATTTGAGGAGCAAAAAACGCGTGTTTATTTCGAGGAACCAGCGTTGGGCTGATAGGGGCGACACAAAGCGCGTATTTGGCCAAGCGCGGGAAAAGTCCAGGCTCGAGAGTGGAGCATCATTGAACGTTGGTCACATTTGCGTACTAGCCCTGCAGGCTTGGGAGTTTGAGAACCAGAGAAGAAATGTGATAGATTTGTTTGTTGGTGGGCCGCCTCGGCTGACTTCAAAACACCGAAATTGCCGCTTTCCAGTTCGTATTATCATGTGCAAAAGGTTTAAAGAACAACTACAACCGTTGTTGCACCTCAGACATTCGATTTTGGAGTGGATCTCTCGCCACGACATATCAAGCTACTGTTGAGCTGGCACTATCTATCTACTAACCGGCTGAGAGGGAAGAGATGCCAGAAAGTATTCTTAGCGATGAATTCACTGCTTTCCAGGAGGAAAGTGGGGACGAGGAGGCAAAGTATGCCAACGACTGGAAGCAAGGCGCACATACTATCTCAGTGAGAGTTGTTGGCTGACTGCTGGTCGATTTGCAAGAAAGGACGACGCAATCTCGGATCTGTACTTTTATGTCGGAAGGGACGGCCGAACATACCAAGGCTATATGCCAGGAGGTCAGTCGATCTCCTCCAATTGTAAATTCATGCTGACATGAGAGTCATTAGAATATCTGCTACCCAACGATAGTGTAAGTCCCAATCACAGTTACATTTATGCTATTTGAGATAGATTACCTGAGCAGATCAACACAAGGCCGAACAAGATCGACTGGGTATGTATTTGTGGCCATCTATGCTCTCACTGCTGTAGCCGAATCCAGATTGATAATATAGTGCATAGACTTTTCACATGAAATTTACCGACTCATACTAGACAACAAACTGGCCGAGGCCCCAATACGATCACCGGAGTATGCTCTTGACAGTGAGTAGTATGGTTGGTAATGAAGGTCTGACTGGGGCTTGGTATTAAATCACATGTGCGACAGTCGGGACAGGAACAGGTATTTGGGCTCTACAATTTGGTATGTGTGAGGCGGGCAATTACCACGATCCTTTCATGGCTAATATACGAAACAGCTGAAGACAACCCAACATGCAATGTCGTCGGAACAGATTTGAGTTCCATTCAGCCCCTGTCTTGGATGCCAAATTGCCAATTCGTCCAAGAAAACTCAGAGACGCAAGAATGGGTCTTCCCAAACAAGTTCGACTACATTCACCTACGCGGGACGATAGCATGTTTCAACGACGTGACGACAATAATGCGCAAGGCATTCAATGGCCTCGCGCTAGGCGGGTGGATCGAGTTCCAGGATGCCTGCTTCGAGATCCATGGCCTGGAGAGCGGCAAGTTCCACGGCACGGCTATGGAGCGATGGAGCAGGCTTGTGCCCAAAGGCGCAGCTGCACTCGGCCGCAATCTGGCCAAGGCCAAGCTGTACAAAACACAGCTGGAAGACGTTGGGTTTGTAGATGTGCACGAGAGGATCATCCACGTCCCTGGTGGGCCCTGGCCATCCGGAGATAAGGCGAAGCTTATCGGTGTCTACACGGCCAATGCGTTCCACACGGGCGTGGTGGATAGCTTCAAGAACTTCCTTCTCTCTGCGGGCGAGATGTCTCCTGCTGAAGTGGACAGTCTGACCAGTCAGGTCAAGGAAGACATACGAGACGCCAGTATCAGGTGGTATATTCCGATGTTAGTACAACAAACCAAAACAAATGATAGCTTGACTGATATAGTTGTAGGTACGTCGTGTACGGAAGGAAACCTTACAATGGGGAGGCAGAAGGATAATCACTGGCTTGGGTCTTGGGATAAAAAAGGATCATGCGGGGCTTGTGGACTAAAAAGACGGCAGGAACAGACTGAACTTTGCGGGAATGGGGAAAGGCGGTGTTTAAGTGGATCAAAAAGTTGGACAAAGTCAGAATATACGAATTAAAGACATACATAGCTAATGCATTTTGCTCTGGGAAGAGACACGAGTTCATTTGGCCGAGCACAGAACATAAGCAGAGGGAGGTCGAACATCTGAAGCAACGCACAGATCAAGTCTGTCGGTATCATCATTTCTAGTTCTAGATCTATTCTAGATCATAAGTCTATATCATGAATCTTGATGCAGTCATACCGAGACGTGTCTCGGCAGTTCACCCAGGATGTGCCCATCACATCGAAAACCCCGGAAACGCCAGACCCAGTCTATATGAACAGTAGGAAAGGAAACAAAGAAACGCTTGCTAGCAATGCATAGCATCATCCTAAACAACGACGGCGTGAGACTCGTCCGAGTGGAGGGGGTTGATGCTCTCGTCGAAGCTCATCTTGAAGTCCTCGCCGAGCTCCTTGCGCAGGGCAGTCTGGACGGCCTCGAGGACGTTGGGGAAGACGCCGAAGTTGGCCGGGTTGTTCTCGTCGTTGTCGCCGCCCTGGAAGACACCGGTGCGCACCAGGCACGTGTTCCAGCCGTACATGTTGCCGCCGATGATGTCCGAGGCCGGGTTGTCGCCGACCATGTAGATGTTCTCGGGCAGCCTCTCCTCGCCGTGCAGCTCGTCCATCCAGCTGGCCATGACTTCGTCGGCGTACTTGTACGTGGCCAGCTCGGGCTTGCCGTACACGACACGCTCCAGGTCGACGCCGGTCAGGGCGCGGTACATGGCCTCGAGGCCGATGCGGAAGGCGCCCTGGGACATGCGGGGGGTGGGGTGCTCCGTGGGGCACAGGAGATCGCCCTGGGAGAAGTAGATGGGGATGCGCTGGGAGACGGGGTCCTTGGCCCGGGTGTGGAAGCGGCCGTTCTCGGACTGCAGCAGGTCCATGATGATCTGCATGTCGGTCGCGTAGTCGCGGCTGTCGCTGAAGACGAGGATGGCCTCGATGTTGACCTTGGAGAAGTCCCGGGGGCGAGAGGTGGCCCGCTCGGCGTCGGTGAAGACCCGGTAGGGGGCGATGGTAGGGTCCCAGCAGACAATGTCGTTGGGCACGACAATGTCCTTGAAGCCGTACTGCTCCGCGACCTCGCGGCACTTGTAACCCTCGCCACCGACGACCAGGACGGTCTTGTAGTACTCGGACAGGGCCGACATGGGTGTGTGGGACTGGATGAACTGGTCGGTGTGGACGGGCTGGCCGAGGATCTTGCTGAGCTGCTCACAACGGGCCTTCTCGGGCTTGCCAGAACCGTTGGTAAGGCTGTATCACGATGTCAGCAGCTGTGCCAGGATGAAGGAAAGCTCGAGGCAGAGGATGTGGGCGCAAATACTTACAAGATGTGAGGGATCCTAATGCCGAGCTCGTTCTCGCCGTTGAGGATCTCCAGAGCCTTGCGGCCCTCGGGGATCAGACGGTCACCGTGGACCAGGACACCGTCGATGTCGAAGGCAAACGCCATGTTCTTGGCCTTCTTGACCTTCTCGGTCTCGATGGTCTGGACCTGGGACGCCAGCAGCGCACGAGTGGGCTGGATTGGTGGCATGCCAGGCCGGGTGGGCCGGCCGGTGACAGCATCGCGGTCAGGGTAGTGAACTGAAGACAGACGCGACTGGCGAGACTGCCTCCTGGGGATAGGGAGGGAGGCACCGAAGGAGTTACGAGATCCCCTGCGGTCCTTCATGGAGGGCACGACGCTGAGGTTGTGCATGTACTTAGCGGCCTCAGAGACCGAGGAGCGCGAAGCTGGCACCTCGATAGGGCCCTCATCATCAGGGATGGGGATGGAAGCCTTGTTCTCAGCCTTCTGGCCGTTCTGGGTGCCGTTGGTGGCCACCTCGGGTTCCTGGACGCCAGGCATGATGAAGGTTGTGAAGGAAGGGAGGGAGGGGGTATCAAGAGGGAAGGATGGGCTTTGATGTTGGCGTCTTGGGAGTATGGCTTCCGGAGCTTCTGTCACAAGCACAAGCAGAGAAAGATAAGAGAGAACAGGCAGATTCCACGAGTATCAACATCACCTCTCACTCTCTTGAAGTGGGTTCCTCGAGCGCTTATATGCTCTGGCAGGAGCCTGCTTCTCCCGAGACCCAAGTCAACAGGATGGCCAACTTTGACAGAGCTATCTGCTCGCATTGCGGTACTGTGTGTGCCTAAGCTTATCCCGGCAGGGGTTCTTGGTTCGCGTCTCGCGAAGGAGAAGCTGTTGAGATGATCTCATTCATGCGGGCTGGTGAACGGGATGAAGTACAGTCTACTTCTCGCCCACAGTCCGGGAGCGGGTCTCGCCTGTCTCGATGGCGGGATAGCGGGAGGCTCTGATGTCGTCAGTACCTCATGTCAGCTCCACGCATGTACTGTGCATCTCTAACAGCCATGTGTCTGCTGGAGGACATGAAGTATGGAGCCATCCCTCCACAGTACGTAAGGGTATGGGACGAAGAAGAATGGATACCCTGACTCGAAGAGGACGTCATCGCGCCACAATTATCGCGATAAATTCCCGCGATGAGAGGTATCCACAGATTAGAATATAGCACGGCTAGCACAGGAATTAAGAGCAGGTATGTATGCTGTAATCCTCTATCAGTTGAGCGGAGAGAGCCTGAGACAGACAAGAGATAAAGGAAGAAAATGCTGTGTTCCGAAACACCGTGCCTGGCTCGTGCGACGCGCGTGTGCACGGCGAAATTAAGGAAGAAACTGTAAAGAACTTTCTAAAGCTTATCTAGGGTGCTAGGGTGATCGTCCCGAAATTCACGGTACTTGGTAGGTGGCCGGTGGCAATGTACATACTACTGCACTACTGCACCAGATACGGGATGTAGACAACTTCGCGTCTCTAGGTTCAGTAAGTCAGTCAGTCAGTGCACTGCAAAGAGCCGTGCAGAGCCGCCGTCTGTCTTTTTTACTGTAGCTGTGGTTGGCTGGCGAAGGTGCGTCTGCCCTGAACCAATGACCCGAGCCAAACCGTTTGAAGCTTTGCCGAGCAGGAATCTTACCGCATTAGGGGTCCCTAGCAGACATGATTTCTCCAGGGAACACGAACCCGGAAAAGGGCCGTGAGGTCCCACCGAGAACCCTCCGCGCACCCTCCGCCTCCTTGCAGCGCTGCGGAGCCGCAGATGGGCTAAATGATGTCACAAAACCGGGCCTGCAGCGAAATCTCTTCCGATCTGTTCGGCAGGATCCATAATAAGTCCCAGATATCTGGCAGTGAGATCCATGATCGTCGCCCCGGTTTGGCTAACCGCTCCTCAACCCCTCAGACAGGCAGACAGCTTGCTGGAGACAGATCCAAGGACGTACGCTGCACTACCGACGCACTACGGTCACGGTGTGCATGCGCCATGTACCGTACACGACTACGTGCCTGACTCTACAGTACCGTACTGTGCCGTTCCTGGCTTCCCTCCTGATCCCGCCGAGACTGCCGAGCCTATCCCTGGTCTGCCACACAGGGACCAAACGCCCGTTCCCTTGGTCTATCCTTGCGACACGTTGGACCCTTTCACATGCTCGACGTCGAAAGTGACTCAAGCACAACCAACTGAAACCACCATTTCGTAAGGTGGACCCACGGCAATATCCACTTGGACTCGCCGACCGCCCTGGAGACGGTGCGAGGCCTAGCAAAAATTAGCAGTGATGGCAATAAATCAGCCGCCCGTGGCGACTGACGACTCGTACAATGAGAATGACCTGGCACTGTCCTGGACTGTCATGTCCCTCCTCCTCCCAAGAATAGCTGGCACTGGCTTTTTCTGTTGGGGAGGGATGATGCAATCGCACTCCCAGCCCGGCCTTATCAATGCTGTGCTCTCGTTAGACTTCCGAGCGAACCTTGGTCGTTGATGTTGCGCTGCCAGTCTCTAAGTTGGACATCACATCCCGTCACCACGCAGACCGACTTTTTGAATTCACGGATCGACGATCCCGAAGAGTGACAGGTTATCAAGGTACGCCCTCGCTGCCTCCTGCGCACCTGCATGTGACAGCGCATACAGACTCACACTTTTAGAAAGCAACCATTCCTATTCCGCCCGTCACAGATAGGAGCAGAGCAAATCATAGCAAAATGGCACCACAATTCGAGTTCACCCTGAACAACGGCGTCAAGATGCCCGGCCTGGGCTTCGGCACATTCGCCAGCGAGGGCTCTGAGGGCGAGAGCTACAGGGCAACCAAGAAGGCCCTCGAGGTCGGCTACCGGCACCTCGACTGTGCCTGGTTCTACCAGAACGAGGGCGAGGTTGGCCAGGCCATCCGCGACTTCCTCAAGGAGAACTCGAGCGTCAAGCGTGAGGACATCTTCGTCTGCACCAAGGTCTGGAACCACCTGCACAAGCCAGAGGACGTCAAGTGGTCCTTCAACGACTCCCTCAAGAAGCTTGGCCTTGACTATGTCGACCTCTACCTCGTCCACTGGCCCATCGCCGCAGAGAGGACCGACGACTACCAACCAAAGCTCGGACCCGATGGGAAGTACATCATCGACAAGGAGCTCACAGAGAACCCGGAGCCGACATGGCGCGTCATGGAGGAGCTGGCCGAGTCCGGCAAGGCCCGCGCTATTGGCGTCTCCAACTGGACCATCAACGACCTGAAGAAGACCTTCTCGTTCGCCAAGATCAAGCCGGCCGTCAACCAGATCGAGATCCACCCCTTCCTGCCTAACGAGGAGCTCGTCAAGTTCTGCCTCGACAACAACGTCTTGCCCGAGGCCTATTCGCCCCTGGGCTCCCAGGACCAGGTCCCAACCACCGGCGAGAAGGTGCGCACCAACAAGACGCTCAACGAGGTCGCTGAGCGCAGCAACCACACCCTGGCGCAGGTCCTGCTCGCCTGGGGCCTGAGGAGGGGCTACGCCGTGCTGCCCAAGAGCTCCACGCCCTCCCGGATCGAGAGCAACTTCCAGGTGCCCTCGCTGTCGGACGCGGACTTCGAGGCCGTCAACCAGGTGGCCAAGGGCCGACACACTCGGTTCGTGAACATGAAGGACACCTTCGGCTACAACGTCTGGCCCGAGGAGTCCGTCGAGGCCGGAACCGCCGTTGCCTGAGAAGTCATGACACTAATCAAGTGGTACCATCGCGCCATGGCATGGATGCTTCTGAGGAGGCTCGGGGAATAACTAGAGCAACACGGAAGTGATTGGAGATACCCAACGACGAGAGCGAGCGAGGTTTTGAAATTTTGAACAGCAACAACAAAAAAAGTTACACAACACTGAATGAGCGATGATAGACCTAACCATGATAGACCAATAGACCGGTTCGCCCTCGATACTACTCCATGCTGACCTAGCTAAGTGCTACCACCCGCTGGTTGTCGTCCCCGCATCCGGTCGACTATGCGGATCTGTCATTGTGAAACGCATACTCGCACACTCCTTCTCGACTTCGGCACTGATTCCTCACACAAGGGCGTACAATACCGACTGTAACCCAAATCGAGACCCCAACTCAATTTTTGGGGAGCAGTGAGATGCTCATGCTACTGCTCTTTTCCCATTCTGTGCATTACCTAAGCTTGCAGAAAGTAAGGAGAATCGGCAGTTTTTCCACGATAGAAGCGTTCATCCAGCAAGCGAGTCTACACGATCAAGCATAACATGGTTTGGTTTCGTTCAACTTCAACCCCACACCCGACGCGATGAGCCGATCTCATGCCCCACATCCGACCACTAGGCTTGAATTTGACATGGCATACCAAACGTCTTAACGGCCGGCCGCCTTGGAGTTGAGGCTAGTAACTGCACTACCCGTGATGGTGCACTTGCCGCACGATGGCGCCCAGACCGAGTGTCAGCACCGCCCAGGTGAGGCCCCGGGGTGGTTACAACCGATTCAAGCATAAGAAGTCATGCCCTCCTCCCATGAGGGGTAGAGAGAGCACGCGAGAGAGAGAATGTTCACAACGACGTCTCATTTCTTGTCTATCACCACCTGATTGTGCCAAACCCTGACTCAGTGTAATACAACCCTCCGCAGCGCCGCCGCATGCAGAACCCCCTTGCAAACTAGATCACACGCGACACAAGAGAATTTATTTTCCGCACAGGCCTGCGAAGATCTTCGTTTTTGGAAGAAGCAGCAGGACCAATTCGGTGACGATGACGTCGACCACGACCTTCGTCCTGGTCCCCGGCGCGTGGCACCCGGTCTCTGCGCTCGACCCCGTCGCGAAGCCGCTCAGCGCCGCTGGATACGCGGTGAGGGGGGTCGACCTCCCGAGCTGTGGCTCTGAGCCGCCGCTGAGCGAGTTCGGGCCGGATGTCGAGGCGATCAGCAAGGCGATCGCGGAGGAGGCTGACAAGGGCCAGGACGTGGTCCTCTTCATGCATAGCTACGGCGGCGTCGTCGGCACGGAGGCTTGCCGTGGCTTGGGGAAGAAGGAGAGGGTCGCCGCGGGGAAGAAGGGCGGCGTCGTAAGGCTGATCTATTGCACTGCCTTTTTGGTGGGCGAGGGTGGGTGACTTTGATCCGGTTGAGCCCAGATCGCCGGTTATCTCGCTAACACAGTTTCGACCTTCAGGAGTATCTCTAATGGACATGCTCGGCGGGCAGCCACTGCCATGGTTCATGATCTCAGACAACGAGACTCGTGTGAAAGCCAACACGCCCGGGGAAATCTTCTTCAACGATCTCAGCGCCGACGAGGCGAAGAACATCGCCGACATCCTGTCGCACCACAGCTACAAGTGTTTTGCTACAAAGCTTACGTATCCCGCGTACAAGGACATCCCGAGCACTTATCAGTTCTGTAAGAAGGACAATGCCATCCCGCTCTTTGTGCAGGAGAAGATGGTTGAGGACGCCAGGGCTCTTGGGGTCCAGGTCGACACGGAGACGTTTGATGCGTCGCATTCGCCCTTCCTGAGTATGCCCGATGCGGTTGTTGCTTCTTGTCAGAGGGCTGCTGGTGGTAGCTTGTGATTTAAGCTGCATGAAGCATCCCTTTTTGCGTATGAACAATTGTGGCAGCTATCCCGGATTCTGTAACGAGTATCATCTCAGCAAGAGGCCAGGTGGGATATTTACGTTGAGCCTCGGTTACTGAGTTGGATGAAATATGACGTCTGTATGATAGTGCGCATAGGCGTGTCACTGCTTGATCTGCACATGGCTGAGAGTTCTTATGCACAGTATGCTTCTGCAAATTACAAGTGTGCAGACCGTTGTGATCTACATTTCTTCGTCATATCATGCCACGCATTAAATTGAGAACGAGTCAACCTTAGCCCGTAGAAGGACCACTTCTGGCGGCAGCAGTAGCAGGAGCATCTAGTTTCGATTTCTACGAGATCTTTGACCTGTATTCCAATTTCAAATAAGTTTTTGTGGGTTTTAACTCCATTTAATGGCAGGTTCTTTGCATGCAAAAAGTTGTGGGAGCTTTGTAGAACAGCTGCTTCCTAGAGCTCTCTCGCCCCGGCCCCCTCTGAAGGAATAAACATCGCACCTAGGAAGTTCATTTCAAAGGATGCTTAATCACGACTTTGCCAAATTTGCCTTGAGCAGCAATCTTTTGAAGCTCCGCCAATGCATCCTCTGCGCTTCCATCGAACACCTCGACGGCTGGCATGCGAAAACCTTCGCCGTAGTGAGCGACAGCCCAGTTAACAGCGGCCCATGTCTTCTTCCAGTCCTCGCCCCGCGCAGGTACAGCAATCTCCACACCGTTGGGAAGACGGAAACGAACATCTTGACGGGTATTGGCTAGCGGCATCTTCAGATGCGGCTTGCCCGGCTGGACGGTCGTTGACATAAACACCGTGTCAGGCTCCACCAGCTTCTCAATCGACTCAACCGCCTGAGCAGATCCCGCTGCATCTATGGCGTAGGATAGCTTGCCGGCTCCCGACTCTTGCACCGCCGCTCTGATTTTGCTTGTGACATCTGGGTCCTTGTAGTCAAAGCAATGCGTTGCGCCGAGGTCTCGGAGCAATTCATGTCTGGCCGGAGATGCCGTTGCGATGATAGGTGACACGCCGCTTGCCCGGGCGAGTTGAATAAGGCAGAGCCCAACACCTGTTGAGCCACCCCAAACCAACAGAGGGCCCTGATCACCATTCTGCTGTGCATCCTCACCTGGCGGTGGGGCCTTAAAGAATCCATAAAGCGCATCACCCGCCGTACAGGCAACCACAGTCAGGGCCGCGGCCTCCTGAGGCGGGAGGTTTTCGGGCACGCCAAAAATCAGATCCTCGGTGGCGACCAGTTGGTCCTGGTGCGAGCCGTACTTTTGCGGCCGTCCTAAGCCGGTAGGAGTCATTCCCGCAACCAGGTCGCCGACCGCGAACCTGGCCTGACCTGGCCCACCCGCTGGTGACTTCGGGGTGCTCAGCACGCGGCCGCAAAAGTCGTACCCCATTACGACGTTTCGAACCCCAAGTCCCGGGGCATGTTTGATGTCAGCCGGGTTGACACCGGAGTACAGGACTTCGATCAGATACTCGTCGTCTCCCGGTGTAGGGAATGGAAAGTCTCTAATGACTGATGTCTTGCAGTCATTGTCGACGAATAGGCATGTGTTCTGTTGCTGAGGCATTCTGAGGTCTTGGGCCAACCAATAATGTGACTATACTTTGGTAGAAACTGGTTTTGTGTAATTCCGCAATTGTCTATACTGCTCGAAGCAATGGACTCCTTTTCATAGTCGGATTTACACTAGCCTCGGACTGTCGGAGAACATGCGCTTTGCGGGTCTAAACAGTTGGTCCGTCGGGAAGTGGAGGGAACACTACTTCCGCTTCCAAGACCATTGCCCGTCACAGACTCTTCGGTGGGGACAGCGCCCGACTTTGACGCGACACGACTTAGACAGGCATCGCCTTCGCGAAAGGCTTGGTAAATCGCTACACTTTGCTCAAAAGCCAGGAGCGGAAATTTTTAAGCTCACAATACCCCGTCATGACCTTTACGCTATTTATGCAATGATCTAGCTGATGGAATCTTGCTGTTGTAGGATGAGTGTATTTTCTAGTGTGTCGAGGGTAAGAGGTCGCCAAACAGAAATACGAGTCAAGCGGTCTCGTATATAAGCACCGATATTGGCATGGTGAGGGCGGGAAGCGAACGCGATCATCTCCTGCGTAGAAGCACGTAGCTTAGAGGCTCTACTTGACTATCGAGGAGCTCTCGTGTTCTCAGGTCTCAACTCTGAGCTAACGTTTGGGACTCAAGTTGCTCAGTCGGACGTACACAAAGCCTGTGATGGCAGCCCCCGCTCGTTGCTTTCGCCATGCAATAAAGGCACACGTTACATCTTCATATACATATTATTCTGAATAGTGTTGCAGACTGTAATTGATGATATTTCATATTCTTGTGTCCTGCACACCACTTAGACCTGCTGTTGACAATGGGTTTTGAGGAGTTGTTAGCAACACCTTTACTGAGATCACGATATGAATTTATGAATGCACCAATACCATAAAATTTCATACAGATACATAAAGGTAAGTAATTGTATTTAGAAAAGACTTTGTGTACAATGTGTTTGCAGCCCCTCCAAAGAAAAAAATAGACACATGTATGAAAGCACATATACAATAGCATTTTCGATACGTGTAATTCCTCATACTTGTTGGCACATTATTTTAATCGAGCGGAAGTCGAGGAAGGTATTCCTCAAATGTAACCTGTCTCTTCGTTGAAAATATATGTGTAAAAGTTAATGCAACAGACCGCTCTTGTGATTGTGAGCCCTCAGTCCCCGAAACGTAGGTATCCGTGAGCTCTGTCACTGATTATGGCCGATAGAATGATGACTAATGGTTTGAAATTCATGAGCACTGGGAAAACTTTTTGACTTCCATGCGGATGTCGTTTCTATACCACGAGGGCGGGATTCCCCGAATTTGGCTGATACATCTGACCTCCTCCACGACGGTGGTCAGGACGTCCAGCCACAGGCTGACCCCAACTAAATAATCATTTACGCAATACCGGAAATTCTGTTTAGCCGTATCAAGTGGCCATGGCTGTCTGGTGGAGTTGATACAGAGACTCGGCTTCGATCGCTTGAATCGTCAACGGAGCGGCGCTCGGTTCTCGGTTCTCGTCGTTGCCCAAATGCGCGGAACCTAATCCACTGCAAAGCTCTGTGCCCAGACAATCGAAAGAATTTTCGTTGGCTCATGGAGATGGTCGTTGCCTCTCAAGCGGATCATGATCTGGAGTCATGAGTTCCCATTACATGAGTTTGAGCGATCTCGGCCTAATGTGCAGTCTAGACGTTCGTATAGAAATGGACGTGTGACTTCGCTGCCGCTGTTTCGAGGTGAAGGTTGACCTTGAAACTCGGGACTTTTAGGTGGCTTATTCTCATCCTGCTCAGAAAACATCTTGCCCGTACTGCCACTTACGATGGCATCCGATATCCCGACTTCAAGCTCACAAGAAGGTTCAAGCCACGCAACAGAACAGCTGAACCCGATTCAACCTCCACCAATTTCATTACTGGCAGATATCGAGAAGAATTCTCCGCTATCATCCGGATGCGAGACCACCGTTGCCCAATTCCAAGTCACCTTCAACAGCCCTACAGACAGTACCAACCCTCTGAACTGGTCCAAGCGCACGAAATGGACAGTCACTCTAGCCCTGGCCATCAGTGAGTGCCATTCTTCTGCTATAATTCCCCGTCGTTTTGTTTTGAGATGTTCCAGAATGTATCACTTTAGGACCAATATCAGGTGATTAACACGTACCAAGCTGGCTTTAATAGTATTATGGTGTCGACAATAGTGGCACCGGCAATCACCAGCATCTCCGAGGAGCTCCATATGGCTTCGATAGAGCCCTACATGGCATACTCCATATACGCCCTCGCAACGGCCCTCGGGCCACTCCTCATAGGACCCCTGTCAGAAATTTACGGCCGGCAGCGGGTGCTTCACACGTCCAATATGTGGTTCTTGGGATGGAATATCGTATGCGGCTTCGCCCATAGCAAAAGTCTACTCATAGCCTCGAGGTTCCTCGCCGGAATCGGGGCAAGTGCCATATTTGCCCTCTCAGGCGGGGTCTTGGGGGACATCTGGACGCCAGAGGACCGTGGTCGGTCTCTTGGGGTCTACTGGCTTCTTCCCCTGCTCGCAGCTGCTGTCGGACCTATCATCGGCGGGTTCATTGACCAGTACACAACCTGGCGTTGGATGTTCTGGGGGACCTCGGCTTTCCAAGCTTTGATGTCAGTTGTGTCGTGCTTTGCCTACTATGAGACATATGTGCCCTTGATACTGGGCAGGCAGGCTGCCAAGCTCCGCCGCGACACCGGGGACGAGAGGTACCACACTGTTTATGAGCGGCTCGACAGCGAGCACTCCGCGGCGAAGTTGATATACCAAGCGATGACACGACCATTGAGACTGCTGGCTTTCCATCCCATCATCCAAATCGCATCTCTCATATCCGCCTTCTGGTACGGCACGCTATACATTGTCCTGTCAAGCTTCTCCACGCTATGGACCTCGCAGTACGGCGAACCGGTTTCTACCTCAGGCCTACACTACATCGCCTGTGCCCTGGGCGAAATCCTTGGCGCACAGGTAGCAGGGCCTCTGATGGACGCGCTGTATCGCTACATGGTCAATCGCTCCCCCGACAAGAAGCACAGGCCCGAGTTTCGCATCCCACTGAGTTATCCCGGCGGACTGTTGGCACCTCTTGGCCTCTTCATCTACGGGTGGACATCGCAATACCACGTAAACTGGGTCGCCGTCGACATCGGCGTCTTCATATTCTCCGCTGCAGGGCAATTTAATGGAATGCCGCTGCAGGCATACATCATTGATGCTTACCCGGACCATGTGAGCAGTGCACTTGCTGCGTCACAGTTCCTGAGAAGCTTGACAGCTTTCCTCTTCCCTCTGTTTGTACCAAGCATGTACTCGGCCCTTGGCTATGGGTGGGGTAACAGTCTCTTGGGATTTGCAGGGCTTTTCTTCGGGTTGCCAGCTCCTGCGGTCTTGTGGTACTGGGGAGTGAGGCTGAGAGAGAGAGCCAATTCAAGCCGATGAGGCACTCGAACAGCATGAGGATGAGGCAATATCTAGTTAAATGGAGGAATTCACCCAAGTGGTCAACACAAGTCATGCCATGGACTGTCCCAGGAATGGTCATGTTATGAAAAGAACATTGGCAACAGTTGTGAAGAACGACAGATGGCGACGGAAATGGCACCTTGACCTAGAAAAGTATTTTTTTTTGGAAGGAAAATTATGTTCAACCATTGGTTGTGTTCCTACCTAGGTACAGTTCCATCAAGCTCTGGGAGAGGCATTGCTGGGAGAATGGCATGGCGGAGACGTCGCGTTGAATCAAGAACTTACACCTCACGGTGCACCGAGTGTCATGTCAGTCAAAAGGCAGTGGTTCAACCCAACACTCAGCCGTCAATGGCAATCAACCTCGAGACGTCACAAACCCAAAGCCGCACAATGCCAATAGAACTTTTGTCGTCTTGTTTTTTTTTGCTATTGAGGTGCCTATGCCTGATATTGACCGCCTTGCTCACAACTCCTTCCTGTCATTTGGCTCCGTACTCGCGAGGAAGTCACCCACCTCCTGCATGTAACGCTCCCTGTCCTCCCAGTGGGACATGTGGCTGCCTCCGAGTGTCACCCACCTGACCTTCGGGATGCTCTTAAACCACGGGTACATACTGAGGTTGGTGACCTCGTCGTTCGTGCCGTTGATGAGCAGCGTTTCAACTTCAATCTTGTGTCCGTGCTTCCAGCCCTCCCAGCCCTTGATAGACCCGACTATGACGAACTCTGCCGGCCCTTGGCTATCGATAAACTCGCGTTAGATATATATATGTTTGTGTGAATTGATAGATCTGAAGCTGAACGAACTCACATGGTCAGGTAGACTGTGGGATCCTCGCTCAGATGATTGAAAGACGTCATGATCTCTTCAGGCCATGGATCTAGACCACAAACGTAGCGGCTGTTGAAGACTTGCGATGCTTTTTTGAATTCCTCGCTCTCATGATCGCCTCGCCTGTCGCATTCTTCCAGTGTCTTGCGAACGTCGGCCGGCAATTTGGCGAGTAGACTCTCCAATCCTTTTTCTGCATCACACTTTATTAGCACTTGATTTGGACTCACTGTGTGCCTGTTGTTGAAGTAGAGATGGTTCAGAGACGTTGCAAAAGTACCTCTGAATCTAATGTCTCTAGAAGTATGAGCCACGTATAGATAGGGTGTTCTTACCGTACAGTGGTATGCTGGAGGGCCCGCTCGCGATAACCAGCTTCCTCAAGCCTCTCGGTGTCTTCCCTTGGGGCTGATACATGGCGTAGGAAGCAGCCAGAACACCGCCCCAGCTTTGGCCTAGAAGGAAGAAGCCCCTATCTCTCAGGTTCAGATGGTCGATCAGGGTGTCAAGTTCCTTGATAAAGAGATCAAAGGACCAGAATTCGGCATCCCCCATCTTCTCACGGAGGTGTGTTGATCGGCCGCATCCGATCTGGTCATAGAGGACAGTAGGAATCCCGTAGGGCTTGTAGAGATCTGCCAAGGGAACCAAGTACTCGTGTCCAGCACCTGGGCCGCCATGCAGTGCTATCAGGACTGGACCGTGGGTTGACTCAAGGTCGCCCACTATCTTGAACCATGTCTTGCACGGCTTTCCAGCATTGGGTACATCCCAGGCAAACTCGCCTTCATTGACAGGAAACTCGGTCATTGTGGGAGTGGTAAGAGGCGTTTCAAGGAGGAATTGGACGCTTTCTTAAGACTCCCTCTGGAATGTTGCTGCATGAAAAGATGATTCACAGATAACAGCTTGGCGCACGAGTGACAAAAGCCTGAGGGGATCATGATGCAGGACATACGTCTTGCTAAGCGCTAACCACCAACAGTCCATCAACCAACAATGTATGAGGTAACATTAGGAGTCGCGGTCTAGGACAGCCTTAGATAAGAAGCGGGGTCACCCATGGTTGACATATGTTACATGCACGCACAGGAGCTTGAACTATGGACCTCATATGAAGTCCTCTGTAGCCACCCATGTAGCTGCGCTTTTCCCAAGGTGCTTCTGAGCCGTCTAATTGTTCCTGTCTCTTTTGTCGTCTTCGGGCAATCTCTTCCTCTGAAACCTCCACCTGCAGCAATTGCTTATCCACATCGCAGGTAATTGTATCTCCGGGAGGTCATCCTAGAGGATTCGGTCTCTGAGGGGAGGTTGGTACACGATTGTCTTTGCTCGAACCCGAGACTGGCGTCAGTGGTATAGCCATAATCGCTTGACCCGCGGATCCGGTTTCTAGGCGGCGGCCAGTCTGCCGACTCCTCTCGGAGCTTTCTTGGGAAACCCAGCTTTGCACAGTCTCGTTAAATACCCTGGAAAGTACCCGTCTGGTAAACAATTCCATGTTAAAATCTGCCAAATCGACATTGGCAGCACTCGAGGGGCCAATGATGACATTTTCCTGTTCCAAAACGGACTGTCCAATCGCTGGACCTTCAGTCTCAAGAAATAAGCACAAATCTCGCACTGAGTTGTGCAGTCTGTCGGAGAGATCGTACGTATGGGTCGGTGGTGGCGCAACATCTGGGAATAGTATGGCCCAAATACTGTACCACTGCTCAGAGATATCGAATGACGCCTTGACTCTCTCTGTCAGAAGCCGAAGTTTATCGTGGGAGAGTCCATCTGGAAGGTGGCTTATGGACTGCTCTGGACAAACTAGAGCATCTGGAGTCAGCTATCAAAACAGAAAAAAGAAAAGTATGTACGGCAACTGGGAGGGATTATCAGGACACCATATGCCAATGGCCTGTTTTTGAATCTGCAGCCTGACAAAATTCTTTGAGGCAAGTAATCAAACAGACTAGATATGGCAGATGTTTCTTCTTGAAAAGGTTGAAATTGTATCCGGAGGCTGCTTACTGGCCGGGTTGGCACGAGATTGCCGGATATGGTCGTTTTTCGATTCCTCGGATGGGAATGTTGACCCGCAGATGGGACAGTAGTTCGGGTTTCGCATGTGGTGTCTCCTGAAATGTTGTTTGATGTCGGATACTCTGGCAAAGCCAGCCTCACGCATACCACAGCGAGCCCATTTGACTGGGTTCATTTTCTGAAAATGACAAGCGAGTCGGGGTTGTCCGTCTTGTACTTGTTTTCGGCCCTTCTTTACCACTGGCCCTTGCTCTCTCTGTGTCTGGTCATCTCCTAACTTCCGTTTCGAACCCTCTCTTTGACCAGTCTGAGAAGCAGATGTGGAGGGTGAAGGGCTCCATGACTGAGAGCCTGGTCCTCCGATCCCATCAGAGTTGGCTTGATGCTCCTGGAAAGCGTGAGCCACCTTATTGACTGCTTCCGATTCGAAAGCATTATTTGGATAGGCTTCACCAAAAAACATATCTGAGGCCGTAGACAACCACGTAGGTCCATACCATGTCGTTCCGTCGTAAATGGTACCTTCACTCTCACTGACGGAGCTGGCTCTAGTACTAACACTGTCGGCGGTAACCGGGCCTGGATTTGGGTGGGTGTTGTCCCAAAATCTCCTCCTCGCGGCGATAGCTATTTTGTTGCCCACGAACCTGTGCTGGTAGAAGTTGAACACAGCGAACTCGCCCGTCGACATGACGTAGCTCTCGGGTTGCGCCGTGAAGCGGTCCCACAGCTGCGTGAGCGCCGACTCGAGGATGCCGCTGACCACGGGGTCTCGCGCCCCGTCTGGACTATCGCGCGCGATCTCCATTGCCTCGGCCACTGTATCTGGCGGATAAGTTCTTTGTGTTTGCTTGTCTTCGCGTCGCATCATCAGCGACGATTGTTTGTCGTAGTGTTTTTCTGGAGAGCTCATATCCTCAACCCTGACTGCCAATTCCTGCATCTGAGTCTGCTTCCCCTGGCGGCTCTGAGCAGCCTGTGAACCTGGCGTATCACGGTTCTGGTTCGCTGGGTTGTAAACAAGGGCTCCAATATTGTGTACAAATAGTGGATAAAGGAGCTCGGTGATCTTCTCCGTGTTTGCATAGTGAAGTGCTCTCTCGAAAGGAATCCTATTACTGAATCAGAGACTTTGGACACGTAGAGTCTCGATTTTGAACATACCAAACGCCCTTCAAATGCATTGGACCAATCTTGACTACGTGGCGCACCTTTTCACTTTTCAATATGCCATCACGGCGCCCCCTCGTCAAGCCTGCGACATTTAGCAGCTTAGTGCCGTTAATCATGTGGTTGTCTATAGTAATATTAGTTCCTTTGCAGTTATATCATTAGACACAAGAGACTCAACCCTCTCTGCGTGCTACGCAGATGCCCCTGATCTCAACTTGGAAACACAAACTACCCTCATCCTCCCACAATGTTGCTGTTACTCGTGGCTTCGCATTTGGCGGCGCAACTTGACCCGTAGTGTCGAAATTACTGGACAGAGTTGGCAAGCTTGGCGCATCTGGCGCATCTGGCGCAAATGGTATCTTTCCTCTCGGCAGAGATTCGGGGGTCGGCAGACGACTTCCGTATCCAGCACCAGGAAGATCATGGTTTCGGCTCCAATTCAACCCATCGCTTGTTGAGGGTGTTGTGCTGTTGGCTTCGACCCCTCTATTGGTAACAAGGCTCGTCTCCATCATGGCCAGCTGGTTACTGGAGGGCCAAGTTGCTGGGTTTAATATCCAGAAGCACAAAGAATAGTTGAATATGCTGAGTATGGAGAATATTGTGATCTTTGGTATCAAGGACCGTTGTCGATATCTTCGCGGAATGCGGCTGAAAAGGCAAAACTCCCCAGGCCACTCGTTGCTTGTTGGGTGCGTGGGGAGTGGCGAATCATATCTTAGCATGGAAGACCCACATTCTCCGAAGACACGAATGTGCCCTCGTCAAAATGTGGCGCCAATCGGACGGCCGCACGCTGCAAGTGACACTGGTTGCTCCGGCATGGCAGCTTCGCACCCCTGGAAGTGCGGATTTAACATGTGTCTTTGCATTGAATTGTTCAGTCAACGCGTCTCCATGTCTATGGAGACACCTGAATCGGCCGTATTCAACATCAGAAGTCCGGAATTTGTTGGGTTAATGTTGCTTGTAATTCGTGTCTTGATATTCATCTCACGTCGGGCGGTGGGCCGGATAGGAATACCGCGAAGACACCTGATTATGCGGCCACAATACTCACAAATGTGTCTTCCTACTTGTTTCTAATTCAGAGGGCCAAAACGTGAAGATGGAATGTGGTGTAGAAGTGATGTATAAATAATACCCAAAACTCCCTTTCGCAGTTCAAATGATAAGTCTTCAGCGCATTTTTGCAATTCGTCTAAGAATTTTAAAATCCTCAATACGCCATCAGAAAGTTGAAACGACACCATTCACTTACCTGACCTCTTAATTTCATAACATTGCTCAAGATGTCGCAAAGATCTACTAAATCGGCAACATTGACTGAAGATACCGAGTAAGTATTAGTCCTCAAGACTCGCAATACATTGTTGAGTATTATGTTCTGAGTTGTACATAAAGAAATAAGCCAACGAGTTCGGGCCGACCCATGATGCTTCAGGCTTACCTTTCCAGCCAGAATCCCATTGAGGAGAGGCTCATGATGGGGAATGAAACCGAAGACGTCAACACGGTGAAGTCGAGGGTTCGAGCCACGATCGAGGAGTGGGAAAAGTGTTTCAATGGCCACAATACCAACGTGTACGAGGGGCAGGACCAGTCAAAAAAGGCATAGTCCGATTTCATGGTCTGAAAAGAATTCAGTGGTAGTTTGGGGTACAAAATTAGCACTCACAGGTTTTGTGAGAAGTGGTTGATCATGCATGTACATCAGACCGGGAAAACGCCAGAACGTGTCTAACAGAAATATGACCTCCCACACTTATGGTTTGTGAAGACCCGCGTTACAGCTAGGAAATACAAGCTATCAATGCGTCGGATACCCTACTGCGGCTTATCTTTCTTCCCTTTTCAGCAGCTGGCCACTTTAGTGGGACATATACAGTGACTCCGCGAGTTGTACCCCTCCTGCTCACAACTTCAGACCTCACATGCTGGCTGTCGGTACGAAACGTGGCATATTGCCAAGTACTATCTTCCACAACTTCATCCAACAGAAGCCGGGACTCTGCGTTTCGGTGACAATTCAGCCATCCGGCAATCACACTCCTCAGTCCGGTCCCGACCCAGCTTTTGTGCCCTGTTCCAGCCTCTCGACTGATTGAAGCTGTCCTCGGACCCAAGTCAGCGACCTGCCCCAGGTCAAAGACTCATTTTCGCCTTTTCTCTTTGGGTCTCTCTGGGTGAAGATCACAGCTGCCAACTAGACTTTAGAGAAGAGTTCCTTTTCCAACTATCTCCTTGCGTACTGAAGAGACTGCCACTACCATCGCGAGCAGTTGTTTCGCGGATACAAGGCATCCACAATCTTAAGTATTTACCCCCTCGAAACCTTGACACGGAATAACAAGAAATTTGTCGAATAGGTCCAGCCTTCTCGACCGCGATACTGCCCAAGCCTGCGTGAATTCTTCGTAAGTTAATGTCTGCTGCGCCCCACCACTTCGGTTCCGAGCCATGTAAGCAGCTTCTGAGTGCCACGACGCCGGCGCCGTCGACACAGGGAGCTTAGAGAGGGTCGGGATCTCGGCGCAGAAGCCGTGCGTGGCTAACGAGTACATCCCGTAGAACATGTAGACGATTATGACAGTGCGGCGGATGCTCTCGGCCACAATCCAAGAATGCCAGTAGTCCACGCTTCCAACTTCATCCGATAAATGATCACCGTCGCCGTCAATTTCGGCCTGTGACCGTCTCAGCAGCTGCAGCGCCCACGTCGTCACCAGGCCCCGCTGCTGCTCGACGATGAGATGCTGCTCCAGCCCGCCCCCAAACAAGCGCATCATTTGATACATTATGATTGCTTGGAGCCGCGCCAATTCGTCGATAAGAGTTAATCCTCCACTGATGCTCTCACTTGTATTGGTAACTCCCATGCCGCCCTGCTCCCAGGCATCGTCTGGGTCCATCAGCGGAGGGTCTCTGAGCAGTTCCAGGACCTCGGCATCCAGAGCCCGGAAAAGAAGCTTGCGTCTGTCCTCTTCGAGCATACAGAAGGCCGCCGAGGTGCCCAGAGCCGCCCGGATCGCCCGCGGCATAGCATCACCGTAGAGATTCTTGTGCAGGAAAAGTGTCTCGCCACGCGTGGCGAAGTCTCGCGGGCAGCGCCTGAGTTCGCCAATGACCCACCGCCAGCTATCGGTGCTTCCCTCTATGCGCTGCACCTCTCCAAGGCCTCCCAGAAAATTGGGGATGTTCAACTTTGGCAGCGTTGGCGGCGCATCCGACGATGCCGAAGAGGAGGACCACGACGCGGCGGGATTACGTTGCAGGCTGGTAGAGCTGCAGCGTGCTGTTCCCGATGCCGCGTCGTTAGAAAGAGGGTTGGATTGATCGCCCTCAAGTCCAAGGAATGACATGTCCGGATGAGTGGACAAGCTCTCTGCGGTGTCCGTATCCACGGATATTGAGTCATCAGGCAGCCTGGCGGAAGAAATCGGCGCATAAACATAATGACAGCCCTTCTTAGTCCGCCGACAAGTCCCGCATGTGGGATATCCACGATCACATCTTCGGCGGCCTCTGAAGCAGGCGTCACAGGATTTCCGTCGCAAAGACATGGCGATGTTATTGAGAAGGAAGTCGATAACGCGCTGGAGCCTGCACAGTGTTGCTGATTATTTTAAACACGACCCACAGAAGGAAGGTCAAAACCAACAGAATCAATTTGACAGGGTGCGGGTGCGGATCTTACTGTGACAACTCGGCCGCTGACCAATCCATCATCATACACCAGTCCGGGTTAGTCTAGACTTGAATAGTGCATTGATAAACGCCTAGTACGGCGCAGCAGCGGCCTTGCCGGCATCCTTTGTCTAATTTGATATCGTTAAGGCATCCCTACTGCGTAAAACATTGAGATTCAGTGCAGTTAAATATTTCACCTTTCTATTTTCAAGCCAATAAGCCTCACCCATGACTACTATAGTATACATCAGGATACCTAGTGAGATGTCTTGTTCGCAGAAAACGCGTCCGCCGTATGGATCAGGCTTACCACTCCAAGATCCTCCTTGGACAGCACATCCTCGTCAATGCTGCTGAAGCCCTTGCCATCCATAGCCTCCATATAGGAATGAGACACGTCCATCAGCTCGCCCCAGCCCGGCCAGAGCTCGTTGTAGTCCACCTTGGGGACCTGCACGCACCGCACCTTGATGCCATGAGCGGCACCGTAAGCCCGTGACACCTCGGCAAGCGTCATCTGCTCGTCCACGCCCGCCACGGCCTTCGCCGGGAGGGTCAGGTCCGGGCGGTCGAGGATGGCCCGGACGAAGAGTCCCGGATTCGCCTTCTCATCGCCCAGCAGCGGGAGCGTGACGGAAGGCGGCACGCTTAGCAGCTGGATGTATGACTTGCTGCCGTCAGCGGTGTGCAACTCGCTGGGCCGGTACCACGGGTAGTTCATGTTCCCCGCGTACCACCCAAGCCAGAGGAATGTGGTCTTGCGCAAAAGCTGTGGGTGGTTGGTCTTGATGTGGTCGTCCACACGGTTCTTGCTCTCGTAGTATGGGACCACGACCTTGCCTCCGGTGTTCTTGCGCGAGTTTGGCAACGTGGACCATACGTAGTGTTCCAGGGTCTCGGTAGCAGCAGCAGCGTCGGCGAGGTTGTTGCCCAACCGGGTCTCGATCTCCATTGACTTTTCGATGCCCAGCTTAGGAAGTGCCTCGAAGAAATTGGTCGCGGCGAAGATGGCGTGGCTACCTGCAAAGGCAGCCCGGAGGGACTCGACATTGTTGATGTCGGCCTCAACTACCTCGACGCCGCGGGTTGCCAGTGCCCTAGCTGCATCACTCTTGGTGTTGCGCGTAACTGCCCGAAGGGAATATTTGGGGTTGTCCAGGAGCGCTCTGATGACTGAGCCGCCTTGGATGCCAGTGGCGCCGATGACAGTGACGATCTTAGACATGGTGTGAAATTAGGTGGGAATTGGTCGTTATTAAGAGTGAAATATATTGCTGTAGAAATCAGGGTGATGTTTGGGATCGTGGTGTCTGTCTTGTGTTTTTCTTTTCTTCAAGTGAAAGGCAGAGGGTAGGCGCCTTTTATAGAATCTCATTCTACTTGTATTGAACCAAGCGAGGAGCCGACCAGAGTATTAGTATGACGTTGCGTTACATGCCTCTCTGAAGAGCCACAATTCCCACAGGCCCTGTTGGATTTGAAACCCGTGACTATCCAATACCGCACTTTTCCCATGTAATAATCAGGTGTCTGGACGTTGATTTGGTAGCGTAGCGGTGCGGTGCGGTGCGGCCCAGTATTGCTAAGCCGGGCCCGTAATGTGCGGTGCGGTCAAAAGTGGATCCCCGCAGGTGTCAGCACCGCAGCCGAGGACCGGCATTCCCCGTTGGGTTCGGAGGCCGTTGTTTCTCGAACTTAATTGGACATGGCAAATTCAAATGACAAAACAACTCAAGAAATCACCACAGCTACCCGAACTTCTCTTTGAGCCTTTCCTCTGTGACAACCTCACCAGGCTGTTCAAGCCAATCTGCCACCGTACACGTAGTCCAGCTGACTTGTGTATCCCGGAACAAGTGCAATTACAGTCACGTCGCCATTCAGACGCACTCATGCGCCTTTGAGTCTTTCAGGGGATGTAATTCGGCCCCTTCTAGGAAAAAGTGCGTCCGTGGTATTCATCCCCATCACAAGGGTGGAATGGAATTTGAACGTACCTCGTCTTACATCAACTATCATCTAATTCCTTCAGATGTTGCGAAGATATTACGCATTCATTCGTCGCTATAAGCTTTGAGGTCAACTCCTCGACCAAAGGAGATCACCAAGGACAAAAAGATCAAAAACAAGACATACAACACCAGGTATTCGCTGGTCGTCACCGACCCAACTACTAATCCGGCCGTTACCAGCTTGACTATGGGAGAGCGGACGGGATCCCGTATTTTCTGGTACGTATGGTCGTATGTGCTAAACCATACGCAATGCTGCATTATATCTAAGAGTTGGTTGAGATGTAATAGTATTGTGGTGTTAAAACAAGTCCATCCAGGAGCAGAACAGTGGACCATCCAACCCTCCGATACAAGCGTCGCCACTTGATGCATCGATTTTAACAGCACATTGTCTGGAGAGATGAATTGAACAGAATGCGTGTTTGCATTGGTTATTCTAACGATTCTAAACCTTACACCCATGTAAATGCACTTTTCCTTTTAATTACACTCGCTTGAACACCACCAGCCCAGTACCGGCACCTAATTGCTCGACGTCATCATCACTTGACCTGGCGCACCCAGGTCATACTTCGTATCCTTCAGCGCCGCAGCAGGACCCCTGCTGAGGTCGATCTGGTCAAGCGGCGTCAGACCGCTCGGGTTGCCGACCTTTGCGCTGTAGAGGCGGAATCCGAGCCAGGCGACGGCGAAGACGGGGATGGTGATGTAGCTCGCGAAGAAGTCCGCGACGCTGAAGCCTCCCAGAAATGCGCCAAAGCCGTTGAAGAAAATGATGAGGATGAAGAAGAAGATGCACGTGTACGCCATGTAGGGTTGTGCCCAGCCGCGGAGAGACAGGTTGCGGCGGTCGACGCCCTGGGCGTCCAGTGCGCCCTTGAAGCGCACGTAGCAGGAGCAGATGCAGGTCCAGGCGATGAGCGACGACAGGGCGGAGAGGTTCGATAGCCAGGTGAAGGCCTGGCTGGAGCCGTTGGAGACGGACAGGAATGCCAGGAGACCGAAGCAGAAGGCGACAATGACACCAACGTAGGGTGTTCCGACGCGGCTGGTCTTGAGGAATATGGACGGCATGGAACGCTGACGAGCCAGGGCCATCAACGTACGGGAAAGGCCGTAGGCATTCTCATTGCCCGAGGACAGAGCAGATGTCATAACGATCGCGTTGATCACTGAAGGCATGACCTTGACTCCGGTCTGCTGGCAGATGACGACGAAGGGCGACGAGGCGGCGGTGTGACCGCCGGAGCTGACGGCGCTCAGGAGCTCGGGGGAGTTCTGGGAGACGTTGAGGCCGATGATGAGGACTGCGGTGACGTACAGACCGACAATGCGGTAGAAGACGGTCTTGGTAGCCGACTTCATGGTCTTGCGTGGGTTGTGGGCCTCTCCAGCGATGACACCGATAGACTCGACACCACCGTACGCGAAGGCTGCCTGAGTGAGCACCTTCCAGAAACCGAGGAACCGCGCGGTGTTGACAGGGGTTATGCCACCGAAGTCATCGTTCCAGGGCTCCTCGCGCCAGTACTTGCCGCCAGTGTAGACACCGTTGATACCTCCGGTGTTGGCGACGATGCCGAAGATGATTAATGCGACGAGGAGAGCGATCTTGAGGCAGGCGAAGAAGAACTCGACCTCTCCGTACCACTTGACACCCAGGAAGTTTGTGGCGACACAGACAACCAGGAATACGGCGATGTATATGCCCAGATGTGACGACGACTCATCCCAAAATCCAATCATGAGACCGATAGCGGTGATTTCTGTCGGTACGGTGAATCCTGTGAGGAGAATGTAGTTGATGCCCATGGCGAATCCCATTTCAGGGGACAGGTATTTGTTGCCCATTTCGATAAATCCACCAATGTTGGGTGCGAAGACGGTCCTGCGAAATGAGATTGTTAGTACACTTCTAACTTGGCTCGAGTCTCATTTGTACTTGAAACACTTACATTTCACCCAAGCAGTACATCATCATACCAACTAGACATCCGACAATTGTATAACCAAGGAAGAAGCCGACAGGCCCGCCATTGGCTAAGGCTGAGCCGGAACCCAGAAACAAACCAGTTCCGATTGTACCAGCGAGTGCAATCATAGAGACATGGCGGGCTTTCTGGAGAGACGTCAGCACATATTGTGAAGTTGTAAGCCAATAGGAGAGGCTCTCAATTGAATGTAAAAAGAAAGAGCTGACGAACCAGGTCACGTTTTGTGCCAAACTCTCCAACATGAGTGTCTTCGGGTTGTGCCAACGCATTTGGGTCCTCGTAAATGCGAGCGACGCGGGTGGAAGTGACCGGCTCGAGGACATTGACGAATTCCTTCTCCTTCTTCGTGCTGTCGTTATTTGACCCGTCGGTCTCGCTCCTGCTAATGCCGTACATGGTGACTGGCTTTTGTGGGCGGCTGAAAACTTAAGCACTGTCCCAGGTCGTTGTGAGAAGAAAGAAAGGAAAGAAAGGGGTGAGGGATGGGACATCAACGGGTCTGCGTCTCACGAGGACGACGTCGTCAATGCCGCTATATACCACTGCACCCATTAGCAAGCCTGCGGATGCTTTCGCGTCGACATGCCTGGATCAGTAGGCGTGAGCTATCTAACTTCCGTGTCCCTCGGATCCCAACCCATAGGAGACGCCAAGAACCGGGAGGGTCCATGTTTGTCAAGCTCTTTACTCAGGGTAGGTTTGTCGAATGGGGTGAGGTCCAGGGCCCCTTGGAACGGTATCTTGGGCTGGAATTTGCCACGAGTCTGTATAGTATCGTCGCAGTGCAGCCCGTTCGCTTGGCAGCGGGTCGTCCTGACTTGGGCCAGTTGAAGTCTGGGGATATGTCCTTATCTGGACTGCCATAGATCTCGCCGTGGTAATGCCGGGTCGCGGGTAATTCTGGGGCAGCGGTGTTGAATCGTGGAGATACCAATTGCATCAATTGCCTGTACGTAAGATCCGAGAGCCTGGGACGTGATGGCTCCATGTCCCACGAACGGCTTCGTTATCCCTCCTGTCAAACCATCAATTGATGCTCTCGGGTGCCCTCGTGACCCATTTTGAAGTGAATTTCTCTCTAAACAGTACGGAAACATCCGCATGTCTAGTCGTAAGCTCCCCGTACTCACTTCCCTTATCTCCAGCCCCTGAATCGCGGATGTCTCAAATTCGTCCGAAAATCCGCCGCCACCACTGCGGGAACTGCAACTAGACCAATCCACTCCCTTATCTCGGCGATGGGCGGGTCTCTTACCACACTTGCCTACGTCAAACTTGACGATCGTGAACAGCCATGGTAGACCTTGTCGTGTGCTTGTCATGCTTCTCCAGGTCTCTCCGTCGAGCATCAAAATCTAGGACCTCGGGAAGGGGCACCTTAATTGAGAAGACTGATCCTCAACCTTCGTTCCATTTTTGGATTTGGGTTTGGCTAGTGCCAATGTGGCGACGTGGGCGTTGTCCGGGGAAGATTTCAGGATTTTCACACCCGTCGATACATCTGTAGCCAGACAATCGAAAGAACACTTAAAATGCTATGTGGGGCTAGAGATGTGAAAGAAAAGTCCCTTTCAACTGTACAAATCGAACCTCGAGGCAGTGGCTTTTGTATACATCACAGACGTCTTCTGAAAGGTGAATAGGGAAACGAAGTGCCTGCCAAGATGCCATGCCGAGAAGACCTGCGGACTTGCCGAGCTTGGATCGGAGAATCAAGCTCATTCCAAGACACGCCGGTTATCTCTTGTCAGGCACAAGCCCAATGGCTGGCGCGGCAAAAGATTCAGCCCTATGCAGGACATCATCTATTCTGGATTCCTAGTCTGATTGGAGGCTAGCACGGGAATATGTCAGTTCTCTCGGCATTGCCTATCGGACGTCTCGAATGTGTGGATCAGTGAGCAGTTTAGTTCTCGAGGGATTTCTAGATCGATCTCAAAAACATTGTGCGCGGATTTGTTGAGTTCAATTTAGGACCAACCCGCCGGTTCCGCCCCTGGAGTATAAGCAGGCACACCCAAAATAGACATCTCGCTCATCGCGTCACTTAATCAAGACTCATGTCGACATATTGAGATTGTGGGCCACATTCGTTGGAGGCTGGAGTAGAATCTGTGTTGTGTTACCACGGCGGTACTCACGGCCTTGAGGAAGAGAATGTCACAGTCAGAACCTGTCACATTCCCGGTGAATCACTCATCTTGGCCCTTGTAGAAGACAGGCCTGCTCTCCTCGCACGACCTCGTCACTCTTCGTGGTGAGGCATAGAGCGACAGTGACCTACCTGCCTCTCAATGATGTTTGCCTGGCATGCATATAAAATGGTGCCTTGCAGCGCTGAGACGGGGCCGAGACTCCATGGATGTCGATGGCCAAATTGAAGGAGTACTCAACACTTTCTGAAGTAAAGAGAATTTTCCACGCGCATCAAAACCATCAATCTCTCCAACGACACGCTTGACGTTGCGAGGGCGGTGAACACCTAGCCGATCGCTGAGGCTATCGAACTCGAGCAACAGGGTGGATCTAGAAGCAACTATCACTATCAGCGACGGGCAGCTTCCACAGACATGAACGGATTTATCACAGCAGTCATCCTCAGCGCATCTGGATATGGCGCCTTCTTGGCCATTGGCGTCGGATGTCTCATCTGGTACAACATATGGAATCGTAAGAACATGGAGAGGGAGTTTGAGACGAATGAAGCATTCTCGGCCCGGCTGGAAAAGCCGGAGGCGCGACTCGAGAGTGGCATGATGTCGTGGGACGGCTCGTCCCTGGGTCGCTCGGCAGTGGACTCGCTTGTGTCGCGCGACTCGACGGGCTCGATTGGCAGATTGCCTTACGACAGGAGCCAGAGGCACAGAGCGTTATCGACACCATCGATGTCGGAGAGTGCCATCTTGGACATTTATCAGGGACGGAGAAGGTCGAGCCAAACGACGTCGACGCTGGTGGAAGACGCTCGCAAGAACAATCCCGGATTGGCTGTCGGTGGACAGATGTCGACGCGTGCCCAGGGGACGCGTGCCGAGCGACGCGGAAGCGTCGAGTCACGGGACTCGTGGGAGATGTAGCGAGTCACAATGGCGAGACATGATGATGGCGCCTACCTCAAGAAGGGGTTGTGGCCGACAAAGACCGCGAAGCTTTCTAATTAGTGAATAGACAGACAATGAATTTGTGTTGATCGAATGTCTCACCTCTAAATTCACCAAGCTGGCAATTCACTTGTTCACCCGCGACTCTGCACAATAACACCCTTAAAAGGGCGACTGGAAGCTTTCGAAAATTGAGAATACCCTTTTCTTCCATGTTAAATTCAAGCAGAATTGGAAGACTAAGTGTGATCATCCTCAGCCCAGGCAACCAGAGTCAACTGTCAGCAGCAGTCTTCGGGGCCAGAGGCAGAGCTCGCCTAACCCTTAACCTAACCCTCGCTCACCCGGCCAACGGCTACGCTCTGCCTGAGTGGTCAAAGCTGGGAGCACTGGCCACCTGCACCGAGCTGCTGGAGCTCCATTTTTTCCCAGGGGGCCCGGTTTACCCTGCAACGGTCTGCCCTCGAAAGCTCGTCTGCTGGGCCAGGTTTTCCTCACACCACCCACACACACGCAGACACGCTTTGCGCCATCAACGATCAGCCAACCACAACGGCGAGATCATCGCACAACAGATTCTTTCCACAATGCCGCCCAAGTCCACGCGGTCGCGCGCCGCGCCCAAGGTCGAGCCTGTTGTCAATGGCACATCCACAAAACCAAACACCTCCAAGAAGCGCAAGGCCATCGAGGAGGAGCCAAAGAAAGTAACCTCCAAGCGGCAGAGGAGCTCCGACGCGGACCTCAAGGTCGATGCGAAGCGCCCCAAGCCCACAAAGGCCAAGGCACCAGCAGAGGTCGCCGCCGCGTCCTTCTCGTCGTCCTTCTCGGTGGAACCGGTCGACACCCTTAAGAGCTTCACCTCCGCGCCGCCCGACACCTCAGACCTCCCCGTCATCAATCATGCGCCCACAGATATCCTGACCGTCTACGCGTTCGGCACCGGTGACATGAGCGGCGAGCTCGGTCTCGGGCCCAAGAAGAAGGAAGCTAAGCGCGCCACCGTCATCCCGAAGCTCGATGGGAGGGACAAGGACGCGTACCGCGTCGTACAGGTCGACTGCGGTGGCATGCACGTCTTAGCCCTGACCGCGGACAACAAGATCGTCTCATGGGGCTGCAACGACAAGGGCGCCCTGGGAAGGGACACCAATTGGGATGGAGGCTTGCGTGACATGGATGCCGAAAAGGCTGGCTCCGACAGCGACTCGGACGACGAAGACGTCAACCCCCTCGAGTCAACTCCTACACACATCCCTGAGAGTTCCTTCCCCAAGGGTACCAAGTTCACCTCCGTGGCGGCGGGTGACAGCTCTAGTTTCGCTGTCACCGACACCGGACTCGTGTATGGCTGGGGAACTTTCCTGGTAAGTTCTGGAAACCTCATACTTCCAATTTTGCTTTCTCCTACTGACACCCTTGCCACGAACAGGACAGCGAGGCCCACGAGAACTTCCTGTACTACAAGGGGGAGACTATCAAGGTGCAACACAAGCCAATCTTGATTCCCGGCCTACAGAACATCACCAAGGTCGTCTGCGGCTCGGACCACGCCCTCGCACTCGACGCCAAGGGAAATGTCTGGTCTTGGGGCGTCAACGAGCAGAAGCAGGTCGGCCGTCGCACCCACCCTCAAAATGCGCATCGCGACAACTACTACCCCGGCAGACTCGAGCTGAGCCGGCACCCAATCAAGCTCATCGCCGCCGGGCCATTCCACTCCTTCGCCGTCGACAAGTTGGACAGACTCTTCGCCTGGGGCCTCAACAGCTACGGGCAGGCAGGTTACGCCAAAGACGCTGGAAGCGACAACGCTATCCTGCCATACCCACTGCAGATCCGCTCCGGATCCAAGCAAGGCATCTTGCAGATGGACGGCGGTGAGCAGCACTCGACTGCTGTCACGAAAGACGGGCGCTGCCTGGTTTGGGGCCGAATCGACGGCGGGCACCTCGGGGTCAAGCTGACCGAGGAGCAACTCAACAACCCAAAGCTGGTGCGGCGCGACGAGCACGATCGGCCCCGTATCCTTCTCGCGCCCGTTGCGGTACCTAACATTGGAGAAGCGGCTTATGTGGCCTGCTCCAGGGGCCACACCGTGTTCGTCAACAAGGAGGGCAAGGCTTATGCGTCCGGCTTCAACGGCCAGATGCAGCTTGGCAACGGCAATGACGACGACACAGAGGTGGCTGAGGAGGTCAAGGCCAAGGCGCTCAAGGGAGCCAAGCTCACATGGTGCGGTACCGGCGGACAGTTCAGCGTTGTTGCGGGCCCATCGGCCGACATTAAAGATGTGGAATAATTGCATAGCATGGCGAAGAGGTATCGGGTGGCAACACGGTGGTCCGGCGAACAGGGTTGATTTGATTTTTGCTATTTAATGTCTCCATAGATATCTGCATCTGCATTGCATTATCCGGACGGCGACATCGTGAGTTTTTCCGCCCAGCTGGGCGTCAAGACAGGGAATGGAATTGCATATTGGTGTTTTCCCGAGTCCCTGCTACCCCAAGGCACAGGATATGCATCTTGGTGAATGGCAGATGTGAATGGCACAATTACAACATGAAATCGACACAACTTGATGGTCAGTGGCCCATGGACGCACCGTGATCAGCTAATCCACCCTGCTTACCGTCTTGGAAGATCCGAACTTTTATGAGGGAGGCACGCCACACTGTAAGTATCAATGTCAAGAAGGCTGGCTTCGTTCGAAACTCTCGAGATCCCGCCGCTGACACCTGCCGGGAGCCACAGGCGGCTGCCTATGTAGTCTCTGGTCTTTTCTGTTCAGTTCTTTTCCCCTCGTCAACTCCTGCTGGGCTGAAAGCCGGTCACTCGCGATCCTGGTCCTGACCATACTCGCCCTTCTGCTCGGTCTCCTTTCTTCGAGAGCCACCAAGTCAAGAGGCGCGTTCACAGAGACTATTTGTGCTCCAGGACGGTTTAGAGCGTCGTTGATTTCAACACGGTGATCTTCTGGCGACCGATTCGAATCGGAACACATGAAGACGAATATGACGAGCATGGAGACTATTACCGCGCTGGTTATCACCGCGGCGAGTTTTACATCTGCGTCCGTCATGGGCTCGAAGCTCACCTCGCTGCCGCTCTTCAGACTCCCCCCGGCGTTCGGATCGCCCTCGCTCGTGCCACCCGTGTTGTGCGTGAGGGGCATACGCGAGGGACGTTGCTCCGGTTTACCTTCTTCCCCTTGCCAATCACTGAGCTCGCCGTACAAACCAGTCGGTTCGTCACCGAGCAGGACCATTAGCGCCGACAGGACGTTCATCTCCTGGCCCACGCCGACCGTGCCATCATACCTCCCGGATGACCACCGCATCCCGCACATGCATCCGTTGGCCCCGCCGATGCACTGTCGTACTGCCGCCTTCGCGGACGCCCTCAGAGCGGGCATGATACGGTCCCGCGTCCAGGGACACAACTGCGCAGTGGCGGCCATCCACCGCGCGCCGAACCCCTTATATGCGAGCATATCACTGGTGCACCCGTCAGTAGGGACATTGGATACGCCTCCCTCACATACAGGCTCGAACGCGATCCTCTCGTCACTCTCGGCGCCACTGGAGGGTGGGACAAAGAAGGTACGCAGCATGCTGCCGAGCAGACCATCAACTCTGTCGACCCAGACGCCCTCGCCGCGTGTAAAGTCGTACATGAACGCGGCACCCTGGAGGAGGACGGCGACATTGTAGCTGAACTGGGCGCGGTTGATGTCTCGGCAATCATGCTCGACGTGGGCGCCGTCAAAGACTTCGAAGGTTTCGCCGTCAACCAGCCCGACCCGCAGCATCCAGTCAAACGTCTCAGCCGCATGGAGAGCGTACGACTTCTCGCCCGTATACCGCGCAAGCCGCGCCGCGAGGTTGAAGAAGAGCCCGTTGGAGATGGCGTTCTTGTAGCTGTAGCCATTGTTGAGCGCGAAGACCTGCCAGCGCAGCCCGCCGCCGCACGTACCGTCGCGGCGGTCCTGGTCGGCCTGCGTGTTGAAGACGGCCTGCGCGAGGGCGAGCCATTGCGGGTCTGACTCCGGCGGATTCTGGAAGTTGGACTCGGCGGCGAGCATGGCCGACAGGCCCCAGAAGGACTGGTCGTCGTTACCGATGAAGGCGGTCACGTTGGGCTCCATGTAATTTCTTTCGGGCCCGACCTGGGACAGGAGCGAGGCCTGCACGATGTCGTTGTAGGTGCTGTCGCCTGTGTACTTCCAGTAGTCGATCATTGTGCCCCATAGGGCGCCGGCTTCCCACCAGACATAGTCGTTGTGTTCAGGACCCGGGCCGGATAGGACGCCCGGGGTATGGCCCGGCTCTTGTCCGTGGTAGAAGCTCATTACGTCCTTGGCTTTGAGGGAAGCGGCGGATTTGATGGATTCTGATAGGAGTTAGGATCTGGTCTTGGCGCCTCGGCGCAGTGGGGGGAAGGAATATATTGTTACCTTTTGAGTCGAAGTCGACATGCATGCCGACGTTCGCTGTGCCCATTAGGGCAAAGGTCAACGGAGACAGTCTCATGAGTGCGGCTGATACGATGGAGTGCGCAATGCACGGTCAAGCCTCTCAAAGCTCACGAGAATTTTCTCTGCCTTATCTTCTGTATTGCTCTGTCCGATGTAGACAAGCTGTGGCATGGACTTCCGGAAGTTCTTGATTCTCTCTCCGGTCTCTTCCACGCTGTTCTTTTTTCTTTTGCATTACTTGGACGAGTGCTGGTAAGATGTGTCCGATTATGCGTACTCGACCGCAGAGCATGTTGGATCACGTACGCCCACGAAAGAGGCGTGCTTGCGGAGCTGGAATAAATCTGGCAAGTGGTTTCAATACTGCTGTTTTCTTGCTCGAGGATGCTGCCCGTCAAAGGATTTGGAGTGCATTCAAACTTGAAAATCTGCATGCGGGTACTCGGATTCAGGAGCGAAGATGCTGGTTCGTGGGTTACCGTGTGAAGAGTATGTAAGAAGAAACAAGGATTCAACTAGGGACGTCTCATTTTGTATATTCAGGTAAATAGTGTGATAACCTGAATTTACACAATTAATCAGATTATAATATCTACGCAATTTTCTGTAGCGGCTGCAACCGGGTCGCAAAAGAATTGATACTACATTTGAGAAATCTCAATAATGTGCCCTCGGGCCTTACCTCGTCCAGAAGAGTTAGCCCCATGACATAGATTAGCGCCATACCTATAGTCACTAGCATGTTAAAGGTGAAATGTACTGGAAATGTTGTTTCAACGGCTCTCGCCAATGGAAGCAGTAGGATCCAGGAGACAATTTTGTGCCTAAAGCCTTTCGGCGGTATGCCAGTAGAACTGAGCAGCAACTCAAAACTCTGTCCTGCAACTCATCAATGCATTTTGCTTTCTAGATGCCATTGAGATGAGGAGAAAAGACACTGCAAGAATGCATGGCCGTCGGAGTGTCATTTGGCACTTTGTTTCTCAGAAACAACACAATCCGTTCCGGAGTTCTGAGGTCATTCTTTGTGCTGGTCAGCCAGGGGACGTCAAGGACAATCAGTATCTCCGCCAAGGTGTGTGTCAAAGCTTTCAGAGTTGAGAGTCCCTTATTATATTGACTTTCAATGAGAACACCTCACTGTTGAAGATATGATTTAATTGAGAATGGATTAACTTCTTCCTACAGTTCAGAGCGTGTTGAGGTAACTCTTCAGTTGAAATGTTTGACCCACAAATTTAAGATTTAACCTTACTTGCCTGTGTGGAGACCAATATTCAATCAGGGGCACAGCAGGAGCGATGGAAGCGCCCAAAATTAAAACGCTGACAATCCAGTCCGCCTGCCACTCCTATAGGAGCATGATTGCACTGTAGGCTAATTGGGAAGAAGGCGGCTGAAAAGGTGCATTAGTGCAGTTTGCATGTTCTTAATTTCGCAAGCAGATGCTAGTGTGGACCGAGAGCTATGCAACTCGGGTGTGTCTGCTTAGTGTGGCACTGGGCTTAATAAGCGTGCACCTGGTCAATTGTGTACTTGGCCAGTTTCATTTCATGTGGCTGTGAGAAACAATAGCACAGTCTGTTAAAAACACCTTCTTAGCTGACGGCCAGAGTCATGCGCACTGAGACTGTGGACAAAGTTAAGGTTCGACCGGAGACTCGGCAGACGAGTCGAAGGCTGTCTCGAATGTGAATCAACTGCACACTCACCTCAGCATGTGTGGCCATGCCGTGGTACGCCAAGGCGCCTAGACAACAATGTAAGGTGGCCACTCAAACATGGGGTGAATCCTAATGCGCAAAAACCGACCCCGTATTGCAGGTGGCGCTTCGCTCTTTCCGGCAGAACCGCTTGTCTTTTCCACTTTTATCTTCCAACGTCATCCCTCCAATTTAAATCCTGTCTTTGAACCCGACACCAGCAACAACTGGAAAAAAACGGCGACTACATGGACAACCACTCTTGGGACCTCACAGGCATTGGATATGCATAAGCGTACCCTCAACTCGGCTTGCAGGCATGCGGACAATTTCGTAATGTCACTGTGCAGCATGGAACCCTCGGTGAAGGGCTTCCTCCTGCGCCGGCGCGCCATCATCGGCCTGCTGGGCCTGCTCCTCAGCATTTGGACAGTGCGATGGCTGATGCCAAACGACGGAAGGCCGTTTTGGATGAGTGAGGATGCACGCATTCCCAGCAGCAGCGATAACAACAGAGAAATTGTGAAGGGCAAACAACCCACCGGCCAGGCGTCATCTCAGCCGTCCGCTATTGCGCATCAAAACCCGGACTACCGCTTGGACCTCTCGGACCCGGATGCGCCATACATAGGCTGGCCGCTGAAGAGGGTGTGTGACGAGGTTGAACCCGTCGAGGGTGTTGTGTGGGTGTGCGACAAGAACTGGGGTGGCATGGGCAACATCCGCAATTTTATCCTCAACTGTCTGAGATACGGAATCGAGGCGGGCGCAACGGGACTGGTCATACCTGAGATTCACCTGCGTGATGAGGACGACATCACCGACTACATTACACCCCTCAAGGCGCCATTAAGTTACATGTTCGACGAGGCGCACTTCCGGACCGCTATGGGCGACAACTGCCCGCACATCACACTCTACAACTCGACACACGACGTACCCAACTTCGACGCCAACGCCACTATAACCGCCACTGGCGAGCTGGCAATCCCTGAGGTAGACCCACGTACATTAGTGCATGTACCACAGAAGTGCGACGCCGCCGAGCCAGACCGCCACGTTGATCGCTTCGGTGAGAGGTTCCGGGCGTATATGCGCACTGGCGCCACCAACGGCACGACAGGCGTGATGACGTACTTGCAGCCGCCGTCACCTACAACACCCCGACTTTTCCGCATGATCGACAAGGACAGGCGGCCGGCGCTGCCCGTCATGTGGGCGTGGCCGGTGCACCGCGACGGCGCCGAGTTCGCAAACACCTTCGGTAGCCTGCTCAAGTTCAACCCGCGGCTGATGAGGCTTGGGAAGCGGGCGCTGGAGGGGATGCACGAATTCTCGAGGACGATCGGCAACGAGGAACAGGAATTCGTCAAACGTGGCGGCCGCAAGGAGGACGACAACCGCGAGGGCCAGTTCCTGGGCGTGCACCTGCGCTCCGAGATCGACGCCGAGAAATTCTGGCCGACGTACGCGGAGCAGCGGGAGGCGTACCTGCGCAAGGCTACCGAGAAGAACCTGACCTCGGTCGCATACGTGGCGTGCGGCGACGCGGGGCAGATCGCGAGGTTTGGGCGTGACGCGCAGGCGCAGCTGGGCATGACGGTTGTCAGCAAGACGGACGTGCTAGCTGGGGCGGACTTGGCGGAGCTGGAGAGCCTGACGTGGGACCAGCAGGCGATCGTGGACTTCATCGTGCTGGCGGGGAGCGACTACTTCGTGGGCAACTCGCGGAGCAGCTTCTCCATATTCCTGGCTCAGAGGCGGCACCTGCAGACGGACGGGCTGCACACGCGGCAGTACAAGGTGCGCTCCGAAGGGTTCGGGCGAAGCTTTGTCGTCGGGCCCAAGGAGCTGTACTTTGACCACTGGCTGTTTATCTGGGATGCTGCATGGCCATGAGATGAGATTGAGGCACTTGAGGCGTTGGGGGTTCCTTGTGTTTTCAGCGTTTCATTACCCTAATAGATAGAGCTCCGACTAGATCCACGGAATCATGGTCTCATTACACATACAAATGTCTAATTTGTGCGGCACTTTGGAAATGTCTCTCCATGTCTTCTCCTGATCTGACTTGATCAACGCGCCAGGGCTTTCAACGGCCATGTTTCACTCATAAGCGGGACTTGGACACAGACAGCGACAATTTCCCTCAGGCCGTTCGTTTAGAACCCGAAAACGATTTCTTTGTCGTCATGGCCGAGACAACTGGCTCCTGCAAAGACGTCATGTTTCCAAGACATACACGTATCCACCAAGTCAGCTTCACCTTAATAGGAGACTCGACGGACGAATATAATACTCGGTCACATAGCCAAGGACCGTGCTCTCGGCCAAGCCGGCCAAAGTCCTTGGAAATCGGAGCTCAGGAGTGACAACTACCGTCTCAACCCCACGCCGATACCTCCACTCTTCCGGCAGTCCTACCCCCGTCCCGCGCCGGGTATGACGTTCTCCACTTACCGGAATCACCACTCACCCAACTTAAGGCCGCCGGCACCATCGGAATCATCATTGAGATATCCCTCGCTCTGTATCCAGAAATCCCACAACACAGCCAAAGCAAAATGGACCCCACCGAGACCCAGCGCACCCTCCTCGCGGCGCTGCACCGCAAGTTCATAGACGCAAGCCACATCCTGCACCAGCAAGGCGTGCTCGACGCCTACGGGCACCTCTCGGTGCGGCACCCTTTCAACCCGGACGCCTTCATCATGTCGCGCAACATGGCCCCAGGGACCATGTCAAGCCCCGAGGACCTGATCGAGTACCATGTGCGCGACGCGGAGCCGCTGGACCCGGGCGACGCGCGCAAGGGCTTCGCCGAGCGCCACATCCACTCCGAGGTCTACCGCCGGCACGCGGGCGTGCGCGCCGTTGTGCATAGTCACGCCGACAGTGTGATCCCGTACACGATCGCTGGTGTGCCTCTGCGCCCCTGCTACCACATGGCGGGCTTCCTTGGGCTGGGGGCGCGGGGGTGGCCGGAGGTGTATGATGCGGCTGAGCACCTTGTGGAGGGGGACGTGCCGGATATGCTGGTGCGCAATGCCCATTTGGGAGAGCCACTGGCGGCTTGCTTTGATGGCGGGGCTGTGGTGGCGCTGATGAGGGGCCATGGGCTGACTATCGTTGCGGATGGGATTGAGGAGGCTGTGTCACGGTCCGTATATACCATGAAGAATGCGAGTATACAGACGGCTGCCTTAACGATGCAGTCGGCGTTTGCTGCCCAGAGCGGTGGTTCGTCGCCGGGCGGTCTGAAGTTCCTCAACGAGAATGAATCCAAGGCCGCGACGGACATGTCCCGATGGTCAGCCCAGAGACCTTGGAAGTTGTGGGTGAGGGAGGTGGAGGCAAGCGGGCTGTATTTGAACTCTGCTTAAATCCAATTGAAACACATACAATCCTTGTCTAAAATGCCTTCATGTCTATTCTGGACTCAATGACACCGTCTATTGCGCCTTTGGTGTTTTCGCCTGTTTCTGCAACAGCACATCGCCTCCTCTGAATACGTAGTATACACCCAGCAGGCCACGCATCGGCCACGTCGACTTCACTCTCCCCTTCAACCTGGACCTCGGCGAAGCACGCTGCGCTGCCTCCTCAGCATCGAGATCGACCTTGACACTGACCTTTTCGTACACGTTGGGTAGGTAGTTCGCCCTGTACTTGGCCCGAACGATATCATAAGACTCCCTATCGTAGACCGACCAAAAGTCTTCTTCAGTATAGTACGTGTGAGCGTACAAAGTCTTCCACCCGTCCATCTCGCGCACCTTCGCCTCCAAGGCCTTGTTCTTGTTGAGGGCGTCGCGGCGGTCCCAAGAGATGAGGCCCCACACACCAAAGTTTAGCAGGTCGGAGTAATCTCTCTTACCCATCGCCGCGTGGATCCCATGACATGACCCGGGGGAGTCTCGACGTGCCTTCAGAGGACATAGCCAGAGAGGGTAAAGGCCGACATTCTTGTCCAGCCAAGTCTTAAACTCTTGGCACTTCTGATAGGGTATGCCGCAATCTTGTATCATGTAGTGATAAGAGAAGTCAGTCTTAGCCTGTGCTTGGTTTATGACGCGTGTGTACATGAATGGATCGAGGATATAGCGGGTGATACGGTTGAAGGGGACTTTGAAATACTGGAACGCCTGTCGGCCGGTCCAGAAGCCACCTCGGTCGTATCGAAAGAGGTAGTCCCAAAGCGGTATGTAGTCTGTGACAGGATTTTCCGGGGACTTCAAAAGCTGGTTGTGGGCATCTTGTGCCCGCAGGTAGAACCAAGGGTCGCCTCTTCGGGTGAAGCGTCGCGGCTTCTGCCCCGAGGGCAGCTCGTCGACCATACGGCCACAGCATATTACCGATGATTCCGGTGTGAATGTGATACCATCAATGTAGTCATTCTCATCGTCTTCCGTCTCCCCCTTGATCTTTACCAGTGTGTTGTCAAACCCCTTCGTTAGGTGGTATGTCAGAGCAACATACTTCTTGGCGTCCATGAGCTGCACTTCGAGGAGAGTTACCACTCCAACAGTCCCAAAAGCTGAAGCTGCACCCCAGAAGAGATCTTGCTTCTCGGAATTGGAAGCCTTCGCCACTTCACCAGTGGGCAGAACGATTTCAATCCCGTTGATGGTCGCCTCGAACAGGCCAAAACGGAACGAGCTGCTCTCACCGGATGACCCGGAAAAGCCACCACCGACAGTAATGCTCGGCAATTCCATCACAACCTGAGGTACAAGGCCTTCTTTCAACGTTGCCGTGACCAGCGCGTCCATCGGGACGTTTGGCTCGACCGATGCCGTCTTCCTCGCCTTGTCGATGGAGAGGACATTGTTGAGCGAGCTGGTGTCCACGATGTTGTCTCTGTTGCGGTCCGACGGCCGCGTGCTCAGACTCGATCCATGATAGTTTCGGAAGGGCTTCTGTTCCTTGTGGAAGTGCTTCACCCTCTCGGCGACTGCTGCTACTGCGGCGTTGTGTGCTTCCATTATTCCTGTCGATTACGCATTGATATAGCGCCTAACCAACGTCGTTTGGAGCAGAAACGGAGATTCTGTCCGAATCGAGACCACTATCAAGCTTGATTTGCGCAAATAACTTGATTATAAAGTATTGTCCCATGAAAGCTGCGAGTCGGGTAGACAGGCGAGTCGGTACAGTAGACCGACAGTGGAGAGATGCGGTCGAATTAAGGTTTGGTGCAGCGTGAGGGCGGACCCGCCACCCAGCCTCGCTCNNNAACGAAACGCTACCCCCCCCTGGTCGATTTGGTCAGTCGCCCGCCTGCCCACCAAAACGCCACCAAAACGCAGGCTGCTCACCAAAGCAACGTCAACTGCCTTCTCGTCGTCGCCCGCACCCTTTATTAAAGCCATCACCATGCGCCTAAGTGCCGTACAGCTGCAGATGTTGGAGTTTTATTTGCGCCTGGACCCATCGCCGCCAAATAAGTGGCTAATGGCCAAATTCCAGTGCCACAAGACCACCATCCAGCAGTACCGGAAGAGGGTTGCCCTCACAAAGACCATAGCCCTCAGCGTGCCCTCGTTGTCGCCGTCGAATGCCGTCAAACTAGAGCAATGGGCTCTTGAGGTACCTATTAATTCCTGGCCCAGGAAGCCACCTGAGCACTGCTGACCCCCAACTACCGCTGTACAGGAGCTCAAGGATCTTCTCCTCAAGAAGCCAGATATGTACCTCAACAAGATGCAGGCCTTCCTCGCCGAGAGCTGTCGAATCGATATCACGAGATCCGCCATCGCAAAGGCTCTGAAGGCATGTGACTGGTCCAACAAGCAGGTACACATACTGGCTCACCAGCGCAATAAGGACCTCCGAGGCTATCACCTCTACAAGATCTCAAAGCCGCACCACACCGCCAAGATGTTTGTCTTCTGCGACGAATCGGGACTAGATAAGCGCAATAGCGCGAGAAGAACGGGATGGGCACCCATAGGGTACACTCCACGGGTAGAGAGTCTTCTCAAGCAAGGCGCTCGCTTCCATCTGCTTCCTACAATCACAATCAGCGGTCTTCTCGACGTCACATTGTACAAGGGGCATACGACAAAGGAGTTCTTCTTAGCGTGGCTTCTTAACAAGGTTCTCCCGCAGATGAACCCGTACCCAGGCAAGCGGTCGATTCTCGTAATGAATAACGCCTCGTGGCATCACAACAAGGCGATTTACGACGCCATTAAGGCAAGGGGTGTCTAGCCAGTGTATCTACCGCCGTATTCTCCTGATTTCAACCCAATTAAGGCGTATTTTGGGGATCTTAAGAGGCACATTCGGCGGCAGTACCAGTACAAGGTAGATGACTTTAATAGTGACGAGAAATTTGTAGATTTCCTCTTCTCGTGTGCTAAGGAGGTTGGGCGGCGTACTGAAGCCATCAAGGGACATTTCCGCCACGCGCGGGTACCAGCAAGAAGGTCTAAGGCTGGCGGTCACGATGAGGGTAGATAGAAGGGGCGTACGGCCGTAATGGAGGCAAAAGAAGCCGTCACAGCTAGAGAATAAGAAGCACCGTAATGGCGTTGTTTATTGCAAGAAGGGGGCAATAAGCAAGGCAGCAAAGAAAAGCCATCAGGGGCATACATAAACGATTTAGTACTGGAAATACACCTAATTGCACTAATTGCACCCCCTACAACCCTCTCAAGACCCAACAACTTTCCTCTACACACAAAACGTTGTTTTCTTCGCCAATTACACCCTTCTTCCCTTGCCATCGCCGTCGCCATCGCCAACGCCCTTCCTGCCATCAGAATCACTCAGAAAACTCCTCAAACACGCTCCTAGACGTCATCAGACTGCTATCCAGCACTAGTGGGCTTCTTATGCTTCTCATCAGGAAGTCTTGGCCTACATACACAGCCCAGCGTTAGAAGAAGCTGCCCAGTCAGTCAGGGGTTTCCTAAGGGCATCGTGGCTATACGTACTCTCAATATCCAACTAAGGGTCGTAGGGCTCGCTTTGCGCCGGCGCTAGGGGCGCTGGGGGCGCTAGGAGGTCGTCGTCGCCATCATCGCTTACAAGAAGCACAGAGAAGTCCTCCCTTTCCCTTAGATACGGCTTCACGAGCTTTCTGACCTTCTTGACAGCACTAAGGCCCTTCTCGTCAAACCAGAGATCCTCCTTCGAATGAAGAGCTCGCAGATCAACGCCATCACGGCTCATCGCCTTCTGCAAATCCACAAGCTGCCTTCTCTCAACTAGCAATGGGCAATGTTTCCGTAGGGCTTCGAATATAAAGTCCTTGCGGAGAGTCTTCTGGTCACCAGGCACCCGTAGCGGCAACGACGACATCACAACGAGCATTTGCTGCCATACAGGGCTGCCTGGGCGTACGGCTGACGGCGCTGGCAACGCTGGCAGCCCATCGAAGCCTTGTGATGGGTATGCCGGTGATGGTACCGCTGGCGGTGCCCCCATCGCGGGTTGCCCATACGCAAAGCCAGGTACATAAAGGTTAATCGACGGGTTGATCACCACATTAATGCCGCTTTCCCTCTGCTTATTGCCCTTCCTAGGCTTCTTCCACTTGCATACAAGGCTAACACCATCGTCACCAGGTTCCTCGTCAGTCTGGTCACTCTCAAGAGCTTCTTTCCACTTAAGAAGAAGCTCCTCCAGGGGCCCTCAGATCGCAGCCTCGCCATCAACAATAGCTTATACCCATGCCGCCAGATCGGCGTCGGTAAGGCTAATGTGCGTACCGTTCTTCATGACGTAGCACCACTGCTGAAGAGAGTCGCCCTTATTGCAATGGCAACAATTAGCCTTGCAACAAGTGCCCTCCTGGCATTGCCACATCCTCATCAGCTGTTTGTGGGTTTCCCACATGGGGTCACTCTCGCCATCCATTGCCGCCAGCATACGGTCAGTCACTGACCCGGCTCGGCTGCCCTAGGGCGCTAGCAAACCCCTTGACGAGGCAACGCTTTGTATGCGTCTGACCGCTGACTGACCATCTGCTAGGCTAGGGACTGACCTCGCCCTCAACGCTAGCAGCATGAAGATCTCGATGCCTGCTCGCCTTGGCATGGCAGTATTATATGGCGTTGTTTGCACCGCCAGGAGGGTAATCTTCCAAGTATGCGTGAAGGAGAGATAGTAGGGGCCCTGCTCTGACAAGAGCATATCCACGATCTCGTCAACGGGAAGACTGCCTTATAGGTAGCAAGTATCCCTCCTCACTGCTCCTAACCAGATTAGGAAGTTCCCTCAAGTCTGCTTCCGACCTGCTTCGAAAAAGATACCTTTCAACTCAACGACAATATCCCCCATATCCACAAGCTCACCCTCAACCCTCTCCTTCGTCTCTTTAAGAAGGTCAGTCAGCAGAATGCTAATATCAATACCCTCGTACCCATCACTGAAGTCAAGGGCACGGCGGGTTGTAGGTGGGGCACGAGCAGCCGGCACGCCGGAGACTTTTATAAGTAACGTTAGGTGCGCCCTCCCAAGCAACTTCCTCACCACAGGACAGCTTCCCAGCTCCTCAACATCGCTACCCTCGGAATTGCTGGCTGACTGCGGTATCTCAGATGTACCTGGCGTCTCGTGGGTGGCCTCGCCGCCTTCGTCAACCTCAGGGCTCTCCGGAGCGTTGTCTTCCTCGGGAATAGCTTCGTCAACAACCTCCTCAGCATTCTCAGCCCCACGCTGAGCAGCACGCTCACTGGCTGTTTGTTTGTCCCTATGGGTCCTTAAGCGAGCTGCTGGCTTGCGCCTCGTGGCGGCTGCCGGCTTGCGCCTCGTAGCGGCAGCTGCCTGCGCCTTCGCCGTGGGCTTCCGTACACATAATGACGCCATCAAGCATTGAGGAAGTTGCTCGTCAGCAAAACGTACAACTCGGCGTCAGGAACGGGTATGTGGTCGCAATGGTTGGGCTTCTGCTTCACAAGGGCTATTAAACCAAGCTAACTCCATGTCTAAGCAGGTTGACGTTACCTTGCGCCAGGGCCAGCAGGGCATGCGCACCCTCACAAGATAGGCTTAAGTCAATTCTGCTTCCCCTAAGCATTCCAACAATACACACACAACGTGGCTGGGAATAGTGGCACGCTGGCAACGTTGGCGACGGCTATAAGGGGGTAAGTCAGTGCAAGCTATGCCCGCCCTGATGGTGCCCACTAATAGCAAGGATTCAGGGGGTCCCGGCACTTATCAACCAATTGGCGGCCACTCAAAACGAGTGATTACAATTGCTTGGGAATTGCTTCGATTTGCAGCATATAAACAACTGTTTTTTGTTGCCCATTGCCACCAAAACAGTGCCTATACGGCACTAACGGCCCCTACAGGCAAGTCCCCTACTGGCAATTGCCCCATTGGGTCAAAACGGCAAAAAAGAACGGCAAAAAAGGATAGCACGCATCGTGTCTAAACCCGCGCCCTCGCCTTAAGGCGAAAGCTATACAAGGTATCGCTCCTTCAATAGCGATATTGGTCCCTGCTGGCAGTCAAGTCAAACGTCAATACCATGAAGGCATACACGCCGGGAATTGGGTCGTATGATCGTTGTGAGAGTGGGTGGAAGCAGTACCTTATATATGGGTGACGAGGCGGTTGCCCACGGGCAGAAGCAGTCACCCGCTCTCAGCAGGCAAAACACCGGGTATTTGTGACCCCCCCGGGTAGTGCCTGCTGGCAATGGCTTCATTTTTGCTAGCCCGGGCAACGACGAGACTATCGTTAAGGAATTGGTGAGCAGCCC